>VYXB01005988.1:78927-107191 GCA_013397135.1 Pachyramphus minor
GCCGGGAGAGACCCCGGGAGAGACACCGGGAGCCCGGCAGGGCCGGCAACAGGAGTTGCACCAGGAGTGGCACCGGGAGAGACACCGGGATCCCAGCAGGGCCAGCACCAGGAGTGGCACTGGGAGAGACACTGGGATCCCAGCAGGGCCGGCACCGTGAGCAGCAGGGGGATCTCAGCAAGGCTGGCACTGGGAGCGGCACCGGGGGCATCACCTTGTTGGACTTTGCCCTCTCTTTGATCCCTCATCCTCCTCCACAGTCGGGCATCTCCAATTCTATGGAGGCACCCAGCTCTGGTACACAGCCAAACCCCACCTTCAGTCCTTCCCCTCCCCACAGTACAGCCAGCACCTCAACCAAGCCCCTTTCCCTCCCTTCTCCATCGTCTCCTAAGCCCACCGGTCCCACCATCTGCCTTCCATCAATACCACAGACCCCCATCCCAGTGCATGGGAGCAGAGCTGCCACCCAGAGTCTCTCGCAAGGCTGCACATCCCAGTCTTCCCTTGAATGTTCCTACCTGCCAGACAGTTCCAGCTTACCCCACTAGTTCCCCTCCCCAGTACCCGCTGCCGGACACAGAGCAGCAGCTCAGAGCTCCCCATGCCATGGCCATGCTCAGTGGGCAAAGATGGACACATGCTGCTCCCCTCCCTCCCAAGCCAACGGGCACCCATGCCTGGGACTGAGCAGAAGGCGCCTGACAACCCGCCAGAGCTGTGGCTCTGCCATCTGTGCCAAGGTCACAGGAACACACGAGCTGCCAGACTGGATCCGACCCGCATCCACCGCATCTGCCATCCTGTCTCCAGGAGCAGCCACACTGCAGCAAGGACAATGAATTCTGCAGGAAGCAATTACAAAGGAACGTCTTCCAAAGCACTGAACAGCCGACAGGGCTGGCTACAGGAACTGGGCTGTCAGAGCCGACCTGTCAGGGACACCTCAGGCACAAGTACCTGCCCTGGGCAGGGAACCAGGGCAGAAGGCTTGTGAGCTCCTTCCCACCATGCCTGGCACAGCTCTGTGCTCCCAGGGATGCAAAGTTGTTCCTACAGGGAGACAGGACTGTCTATATTTATCCCTTCCCAAATCCTGGGTTTAATGTGTACTCCGACAGCGCCAGATGGTTTTTCCCTTCCACATGAGACTCAGCTTTTTAAAATATTCTGGCAGATTCTGGCTGTGAGGTGTCACTGAAGTACAGACTGTCTGCTGGAGAGACGATGCACCACACACTGCCCACCAAGGTGGGACCAGACATGCTGGGTCCCCACGACAGGGTCTGTCTGACCCACCCCTATGACCTCCCCAACCCTCTACCGTCCTGTGACCTCCTTGCTGCTCCAGCTTTTCCTCCTCCAGTGACCTCATCCAAATCTCCCTTAAACCTACTGAGAAACACAAAAAGTTCCCCTCAGCTGATGATGTCCCCTTCCCTGTCCCACAAGGGATTGTATTTTTAAAGCTATTTGTGTTTTTAATGCAGCCCCTCGATTCTCTGCAGTTTGTCACTACCTTTCTTAAAGCCAGAATGCAGGCACAACTCTCAGCTGGGGCCTCCAGCATCCCAAAAAGCAATACAGGTACAACACCTGTCCTGCTGCATCCCAGTAAGATACTGGTCCTTACCACAGTAATGGCACAGCGTGGTATCTTTACCTACTTAGGCTGTTTTGCAGCACAGGTTTCCATACACTCTGTGCACTGATATGATCCCCTCGATGTTATTCCTACATCTGAAATAGACTAAAACAGAGCCTCAGTTCCAACTTCTGAGGCCAAGGGCTGGGGGCACCTGCACCCACAGACAGGCTCAAACCCCGCCAGGTCTCGGCAGCACATGGTTTCTGGCTGCCCCAGCCGTCCACCAGCGGAGGAACTGCTCTGCAAACAAGACCAGAGGCCACCAGTGTTTGGAGACAGCCACCACTGAAATGCCCCACACGCCTTTGCACATTTCTCCTCTGGCAGTTCATGCCACAAGCACACTGGGTTGGACTTGTGCTGTGTGCATGTCTAACACAAATGACAGGTGACAGCTCACCCACCCGGTGGGCAGTGGCTCAGCTGGAGTTCCCAGCGCCATGCAGGCCTCCAGAAGCCTCTCCAAGAGCCAGGAAGTAACATGGACATCAGGCTTTGGCAATCTGACCCATGGCAGGTGCCTGGGGACAGAAGCAAGTTGGTATCGTACCAGCACTTCTGTGAGTCACACGCATGGTACAAATATTATGGCCACGAACATCTGGCTGAAATTAACATAATCCATGAAAGGCTCAGCAACAGCTGCACGGGAAGAGTTCAAGAGCCAAGGAATTTTCCAGTGCTGGCTGGCCCTAGTGGGACGTTCAGGGTGGAGCCCCGAAATGGAAAAGGAGTCTGAACCATGGTCAAATGCTCCACTGTGCTCCCCCAGATCCTATGGCACTGGTATCCCCTGTGCTCCCTCAAACCCAATGCACTGGTATCACTGCTCCCCCGGACCCAACAGGTATTGCTGCTCTGGAGGTCTGCAGATAGGCAGGTTGTGTTGCCAGGGAGATGCCCAGCCGGGAGGATGGGATACCTCCACTCACCATTTCCTGGGTTTCAAGGTGCTGTCCATCTGCAGAGGGGCCTGCATCTGGAGGACCTCCTGCAGCCCCACACATCCTGTGTGAACAAGGGACTAGCACTGCCTCAGCAGTCAGGGATGAGGGATGAGGTTCCCAACACGGATGGTCCTGTAGGTTCCCAGTACCCTCGCAGTGGGCAGGTGCCAGAGGCAGACCAGGAGCACACGACAGACACCAGCCAGCCCCAGACCCTACATGCTACTGGGACTGCAAGTGTCTGAGGCCAACAGCCCCATGCAGAACATGCCAGTGGAGGGACCATGGGCAGGGGACCAGGCTGTGTACCACAGCCAGGAACAAAATCAGTACAGGGTGCAGGACAGGTGACCACCCCACGTGGTCAGGCTGTGGGGCCCCCAGAACCCCCAGCACATGCTGTCCAGCCAGAGCAGCAGAGCAGGAGGGGTCTGTGCAGTGCCATGCATGGCAGCAGAGCCCCCGCAGCTGCAGGAGGACCCTGAGCGCTGTGCCAGAAAAGCGCTGGAGCTGCCAGGCTCTGCAGACCAGTTCCAGCTGGCTCAGCCGTGCACCAGGAATACTGATGAGGCTCTGCCAAACCGGAGTGTCCAGGGGCACAGACTCAGCGACCCGGGCATGGGGTGCAGCCCCTGCAGCCCCACGTCGCAGCCCCACGTCACAGCCCACGCTGCCACCGCGTCAGCAGCACCGTCACTCGGAGGCGGTGGCAGGGGCCAGGCCCTGCCTGCTGCCCCACGGGGCCGGGACAGAGCCATCCTTAGCCCAGGCAGGAGGAGGGAGAAGGAAACGGAGGCATTCCCTGGCCCTGAGCATGGGGACACGTTCACACTGAGCCCTGCCACAGGCTCTTGGCTCAGCATCCAGCACAACCAACACTGTCATGGGGCTCAGCACCCAGCACAGCAGCACCACTCACCACAGAGCTCCACTGTGGTAACCCTTTCTGGTCACTTCAACCACCCCAACAGCCTTTTTTGGTCACCCCAACCACCCCATTCGCAATAGACAACATCCTCACCCTCTCCACCGACAAACCCCCGCCTGCCTCTCAGCCCCTGCACATGCCAAGGGTGCTGGGATGAAGACATGAGGCACTGCTTCAGGTCCACACAGGCCCTCACTGCCAGCTGGACCCCCGTGCCCTGCCCTGCTCCTGCCCCATGCTCCCTTCTCAACACAGAGCCCCCAGGTTTGACACCTGACGGGCTGACTGAACTTCAGAAAGGTGCCTCAGAGCAGACTGTTCCCCACAGTTTCCAAGGAGAGGAGGAACAGGCCCAGCCAGCAGAGAGTTAATACCAGCCGGGAAGTAAACAGCAGGCACAGGAGAGCCGACTCCAGCACCAGCTCCCTCCCTCCTCCCACACTGCGCATCCCCCAGCTCGGGTCCTGCCGCAAACCTCGAGCGGCTGACGAGGAAATTGCCACCTTCTCCCTACCCCGGGATGCAGCGCTGAAGGAAACGCCTCCCGCCCACACACATGAGGTCATGCCCATGTCACCCAAGCAGGGCCCGGCCTCCTGCACAGGGACGGCCACGTTCTTGCCCACCAAGGACAGAAGCTGAGCACCAAATCGCTGCCAGCCCTCTGGCAAGGGCAGCCGTGCCATGGACCCTGTGAGGGCATCTGTGCTGCAGATCCTGTACCCACACACTGCAAGACAGATGTAGGGATGACGCTTCCTAAGCCATTCTAGACCCCAGTGCCGCAGGGAAACCCTGGAAGGTAACGCTTTGGGGTGTTACCTATGGGCTGTAATAAAAGATCAAGGCGGCAGCGATCATTTCTGCTCCTCAAGCCACCCCCAGGCTCTTCTGTGCACAGGGACATTCATACCATTGCCCTGACTAAATGTGCAGGTAGTCTGGTACCTGCACTCTGGGGCATGGGCAGTCCTGCCACACTGTCAGCCACGTACCAGGCTGCTCCCAGGCGCAGGGATGTCCCCAGGCACCGGGATGCTGCCAGGCACCAGGATGTTCCCAGGTACAGGGACATTCCCACGGAACCAGGCTGTCCCCAGGCACCAGGATGTTCCTAATTCCCAAGCTCCTCACTGGTGAGGCTCCAGCAATGGCTGCAGGTACAAGCACACTTAGCAGGATTAGGCCAGACATTGTGAAATCTCCTCGGGGTTTTAAAATCCAAAGACAAAAGGCCATGTGAAAATTTGGTTTGAGGACTAAAGGAGACGTCCTCTGGTCCTCGAACCTCACCCTGCCGTTAAAATCTCTCCCATAATGATCACTTAAACAGTGAAAATCCTCCACCAAAGGCAGGGGAGAAAAGGAGAAAAGAGAAGAAAAATAGCAACAGGGTGAAACTAAGATGTAAACAGTGCAGCAATGGGACACAGAAGACAGAAAAATCCATGTGGAGGTTGGAAGGAGAACAGGGCCTCCTGGGCAAGAGATGGAGAAGGCTGGAAAACCTAACTTGACAAGAAGGCAGAGACCCCACAGCAGCCTGCAAAAGATGGCCACAGAGCTGTCCTTTAGATATGGCTGTGAAGCTCCTTCAGACGTGACCATGGAGCTCCTTCAGACGTGACGATCACATTCGCATGCCCAGCAGACACAGGACATTCCTGCACCCACATGTTCACTCCAGCAGCAGATGGAGCCTGGGGCCCCCAAGCCAAGTCTGCACTGACCAGACAGACCACCTGTCCTCAGGTCCTTTTGGCTCATCGCAGACACCAACGATGTGCACAGGAATTTTGAGAAGAGCCGACCCCCCAGCAAATGGTAGAACTGGAGAGGCACTGAGCTCTGTAGAAAGCAGAGAAGCCCAGAGCCCCAAAGGGATGTTCCCAACAGTGCTTCCCAAAGCTCTCTGAGATCACTCCTCCCTGCCCGGAAAACATGCAAAACAATCAAAGCCTCGAAAAGGTCCTGTCCTTTCACCCTGTTCCCTCAGGCATCTGCTCAGGAACAACAGAGGAGGCAGAGGAAGTATTTTCAAAACACAAGCTAAAAAGCTACCGAGACTGACAACAACACGAGATGCTCACCACGGGCCTGAGCACCCCAACAAATGCTGTGTTACTGCTGCTCCCACCTCGTCATCCTCCTGAGGCGAGCGTGGTGACTAACAGCATCCGCACGCGGGCAGAGATTGTTTTGCCACAAACAACAAGAGTCAGCAGTGAGAACAGCATTAGTAATAGCCCTGTAACCCACCTGGAGCGGGGGGACTGCAGCGCTCCAGCCACCAACAACCTTCTCCAGGAAACCCAACCAGCTTCCTTCCTGCGGACAGACCCCGGACCCCATGGCAGAGCTTCAGTGCTCACAAATAATGGATTTAGAGAAGGAAATATCACCTTCGGGATGTTAAAGAATGGAGATGTCACCTGGCATGTGAAACTCACCCTCATAACAAATGCTGTAGCTGAGATCTATTTCAATGAACTCATTCACACAGCAGGTGCTGCCCCCAGGGTCTGGGGGGAGATGGAGCCAGCCCCAGCCCACGAGGGTCCTGAGCCAGAGCCCCTTCTCTGGGCTGGCTGAGGGTTCGATGTTTCCTCCTGCTCCTACTTTCGCACAAGGGTTCCAGCTCTGACCCCTGGAGCTGCCCCACACTGTGGAACACACAGCCCTGCAGCAGCCTCCCCATTCCATCTACCTCCAGCACTGCTCACCTGTGCAGACCCCGGCACCCCAGTGAGCCAAGCTCTGGCAAACCTGGCCATTTTGGGTTCCTCCCTGTGGCCTCTGCACAGAGACCAACCACCAACCACATGCAGCAGAAAAACCCAGAAACCAAAAGCCACAAGCCACAGCCAGAAGGTGGGACAGAAGGTGCTGGTCTCACACCTGGCTCTCAGTTCCCACCATCCCCCAAGGCTCCTGCTGCAGCCACAGATGCCTCAGCCTGCATGGGCTCATCCCCCCAAAGGGGAATGAATTTCACATCCCACCCCAGGGACCTGGGAGGGACCAGTCCCTGCATTGTTCTGCCCAGCCCACACCCCCAGCCTCGCTGACCCTCGCTTCGTGTCTCCCCACCAACGCCGAGTCCTGACAGGGCCCGAGGGGTCCCGACTGCCTGACCAAGTCCCAGCAGTGCCCCTGCCTGACTGACCACCGAGAGCACCGAGGGAAACCTCAACCCCCCACTGGCACTGATACCAACTTCCCGTGTGGTTGGGACAGAAGGGATGGTTTTGGGCACCTTGCACCACCCTGGATCTGCAGGGGGGAATAATTCTTGATGACTTTTCCAGGAACTGATACAAACACTAAGTGCTCTCAGGCAAGGACAGATCCCCGGAATTCACCCAAACCAGCCCCAGTGCAGTTTGTGTTCAGAACTACACACCAAGGCCCCAGTTCTTACTCCACACGTCTCATGTTGACCCTTGGCTCTTCCAGTTCCTTCCTCAGGTCACTCTAGCCTAACGCAAATACCACAAAGAAGCCTGAAAGTGTTATTAAATCATTAGCACCTTTCACTAATCTCTCTGCTCAGAAGCTGTTCTCAGTGTCATGAAAAGCAGATCCCATCAAACCACGTCACTCTGCACTCACTTCCCTTCTTTAATTCTCCACTAATTCGGATTATGTCAGGCACTCCACTGCTTTCCCAGGGATCGATATCAGCCTAACTGTATCCTAAATACCTGAGTCATCCACGGATCCTGCTGAAGGCTGGCACAGCATCAGCCCACTCCAGCCTTGCTCATCCTCTCACAGCCAGCTCCCAGGGAGCTCTGCAGCCAGCTCCCAGGGCTCCAGGTGCCAGCTGCCCAAAGCTGGGAATCTGAAAACACCTGCCTTTGGCAGCTGCTGTTCAGCCCTGACAAACCATTCCAGAGAAAGGATTCCATCTCCCCATGCAGAGATGGAGATGCTCATGTTGCACAGCTCCCAACACCCTGTGTTTCAGCCAGCACAGACAAACACCGTAGCTAAAAAAAAAATCCCTGTTTCAAATAAACCTCCCAATTCCCAATAGGCACTGTCCAGCTGGATGCCAACAGCCACTTGTGTCCCATTCCTTCCTTTTGCTCCCTTTCACTCTTGGTCTGTGTTCTATAACACCAACTCTTCCCTTGTTCAGGATCAATCCTGTGCCAGTCCTGCTGTTCAGATGTACCACCCCTCTGTGTGCCAGGTTGGCTGTTGGCACAGCTTCCCTCATTAACAGGGCTTTGGGTGGTTTGGGCACAAACACAACATTCTTTGAAATTACTGCGTTGCTATTTGTGTTCTCTCTCAACATTTTATTGGTCTTTTGGCTTTAGTGACACCAACCTCCAAAATGGAACAGCAACGGGTGAGTGTCACCCAAACACTGTCCCCAGGAACAGCATTGCTGCTCCAGCTTTCTGGAACAGAGCCAGGATGTTACAGGGGCTATAAGGGACAGGGAACATCCTGTCCTCCTTCCCCATTCACAGGCTATCCAACACCAAGGAACGGGCTGGGATGGCTCCCAAGAGACCACCTTGGCGGAAGTGAAATGCTGCTGGGAACCTCCCTGGGGATGCCCAGGGCTGTCACCAGACTGGTACCACTGCTAACACCTCAACACCAGTCTCGGTAACTCCGAGGTTCACTGTGTGCTGCTGCTCACCATGAAATCCACGGCACTGTTGCGGACCCCAGTATTGCCTGGGCAAGCCCCGGGCAGGGCCATGGGGTTCACACCTCACTGGGGCTCCTTAGATGCAGCTGCTTCTGTGCTGTGCTGGAGAGAAGGTAGGAATGAACAGCACTGAGCCATCGAGGGAGGATTACCAAGGAGGAAGTGTGGACCCCAGGACCACGGTGCACACCCCAGGACCACCCTGTGCACCCCAGCACTGTGGTGTGCTGCCCAGGACCACAGTGTACACCCCAGGACCACCCTGTGCACCCCAGCACTGTGGTGTGCTGCCCAGGACCACAGTGTACACCCCAGGACCACACTGTGCACCCCGGGACCGTGGTGTGCATCCTAGGACCACCCTGTGCTCCCCAAGACCATCCTGTGCACCCCAGGACCACCCCGTGCATCTCAGGACTGCACTGTGCTCCCCAGGACCACCCTCTGTATCCTAGGACCACACTGTGAACCCCAGGAGCACCCTGTGCATCTCGGGACTGCACTGTGCTCACCAAGAGCACACTGTGCACCCCAGGAGCAGAGACCATGGCCGGTCTCCCTGGGAGAACTCTGGCACTGCTGGAAGGTCAGCAAACAGGAAACCTGCCCGGGCTGGGGACATGCAGGGAACGGCCAGCTGGCAGGAAGGAGCTTGGGAGAAGGTAAAGGTCCAACAAGGCTCAGACCAAGGTCTGGGCTCCCAGGGAGCTCTGCCACCCAGCTGGGTGTGCAGCTCTTGCTGGCAGAACGGGCCTGTCTGCAGCCCCCCAGCTGCAGGGGAGGAAGCTACAGACCAAGTCAGGGTGTGCAGCAGCCACAGGGAGAACAACACAAACCAAGGAAACCCTATCAGCTCAAAGTACTGCTCAGGGTGGCAGAAACCAAAAAAAAAAGAGAAAGCTTTGCAAAAGGACCTTAAAATCCTGAGTGTCTGGGTGACAGAGCAGCAGGTGACCAAAGAAAAGTGGGATCATCAGAAACAAACAGTTCTGATTTTAAATCTGCTAGAACAAGCTGCAAGTTCTCACCACTCTGATGAAATCCTGGGATTATTCTCAACAATTCCATGGAAACATTTCCCAGAGCAGCTGTGGCTGCCCCATCCTGGAAGTGTTCAAAGCCAGGTTGGACAGAGCTTGGAGCAACCTGGGATAATGCAAGGTGTCTCTGTGCACAGCAAGGGGTGGAACTGAACGAGCTTTAGCATCCCTTCCAATCCAAACCCTTCCATGATTCCATGATTCTGTGAATGTCGCTTCACTGCTCAGCAGCAAAGAGCAAAGGAAGTACCAGCCATGACTAGGGGAAGGATGGAGAACAAGACAGGGAATACTCTGATGCTCTCACCCTGACCCACAGTCCTCAGCCTCCCCAGCGCTTCTGACCTGGGTCTCCGAAACAGATGGGAGGGAACTTGAAAAGGTGCTGAGAGAGGCTGGAGATGACTGACAGGATGGAACAGCTTCTGCACAGGGAGCCTGGAAAGGAAGATGGCAGAGGGGGAGTGAAGCCTTCCATGCCAGGAGAAGAAAGGAGGAGGCCACCAGGGAACAATTTGTTCACTGTTGCTTCCAAAACTTGGGGACATCACATCCAATTAGGCAGGTCCAAAACAGAAGGAGGTTTCTTCACATAAAACATCGCCGTGAAACGCCTCGTCAGGGTTGTGGCAGCACTCAGAGGATGATTGGTCAAATTTAAGGACAAAAGAGGCTATGGAAACACAAGATGCAGCTTTGGGCTTGGGAATGGTTCTATGCTGGGAGCAGGAAGGGCACAGCCCGGCCCCGGGGGCAGTGGGGCAGCAGCAGAGGCCGGGCTGGCAGCAGAGGAGCCCCTGGAGCCCCCTCAGCAGTGGCAGAGGAAGGGGTTCCCCTCGCCCCCTCTCCCCGTGCCCTGTGTGTGCGCACACCGAGCCGCCGGCAGCGCCATGGTTGGGGCTGTCACAGCGTCCCCGTAGCAGCCCGGGGCTGCCAAACCCTGCCAAGCCCACATTCCCACTGACATTTTCCATGCTTACCGGCTGCATAGGGCTGGTATTTATAGAAGTTTCAGCAAAAGCAATTCAGATACTTCCAAAAAGGAGGTTAGGGAAAAACACGGCAGCTCAGCCAAAGCTGTACATTTTTCCAGCTTTGAGTGAGGGACTGAAGAGCTGATCGACCTCCCAGCTCCGGGCTGGAGCCCAGCGCTCCAGACTTTGATCTGCCAAAGCCACAGTGGGCTTTGCTTGGGGCCCAGCAAGTGTTTCCTGCATCTCCAGCCCCAGCATTTCCACAATAAGATCCTTCTGCTAGAAACAAGCCCTTACCAGCTGAATCCACGGAGCTGTGGACTCTGCCCCAAGGTTTGCCACCAGTCTCCAGCCTCTGAACTGGGGTGCCACACAGTCTAAATGCACCAACCTTAAACGCACCTTCCCCTCCACTAAACATGATCCCTTTCCCTGACAGGAAAGCCAGGAAAGGCAGAAATACGGAAAAACAACAGGGGAACAAGGGTTCACATGGAGAGCACACATACCTCTAACACTCCCCATACCTGTGTGATGTCTTGGTGCCCAAAGCCACAGGAGCAGGTCCCAGGAGGGGATGGAATCCTCCTCCCTGCTGACCTTCCACCACGACATGTACACCACAATCAGCAAGATGCTTTGACTGAACCCACCAGTGCAGCACAGCTCTCCTGAGGCAGCAAATAGAACAGAGGACTCAGATATTTGTTTTTTGTGGGACTGGACCTACCTCCATCCCCTGGAGACCACCAAGTTGATGCTCCAAAGGCTCGAGCCCCTCTGCTCTGGAGCCAGGCTGGGAGAGCTGGGGGTATTCAGCCTGGAGAAGAGAAGGCTCCAGGGAGACCCAAGAGCCCCTTCCAGGGCCTAAAGGGGCTCCAGGAGAGATGGAGAGGGACTTGGGACAAGGGCCTGAAGGGACAGGACATGGGGGAATGGCTTCCCACTGCCAGAGGACAGGGTGAGATGGTATATTGGGAAGGAATTCTTCCCTGCGAGGGTGGTTGCCCAGAGAAGCTGTAGCTGCCTCCACCCTGGAAGTGTCCAAGGCTAGACTGGACAGGGCCTTGGAGCAACCTTGTCTAGTGGAAGGTGTCCCTGCCCATGGCAGGGGGTGGGACTGCATGAGCTTTAAGGGCCCTTTCACACCAAATCATTCTGGGTTCTATGACCACACAAGCTGCAGTATCCTCCACGTCAGCCCAAGGCATTACCTGAGACAGGGAAGCAGGACAAACACCAAGACCACTCAGCCAGGTGAGGCAGCTGGGGGACTTGGGAGAGGTGGGCTGCAGGTCCCTGCTGCCCCAGCCCCCCAAGAGGCTGGTTTCCCCAGGCAACTCTGCAGGAAGAGGCTCTGCTGAGCCCCACCAGCCCCGTGTCCCCTCGGCACCACCACCCTGCGCAGGAGGCTGCCAGAATTAAAGTGGGTCTCCTCACAACTCTTCCTCCTCCTTCTCTTGAGCTGAACTCCAACCATCTGTGGTTTAACAGCTCTGCATCTGATCCAGCACCCTCGGCCCTCCCACAGCATGGAGAGAAATCAGCACTTTAAGTGTCCAAGTCACCCAACCTACTTCTCACTCCTACTTCAACCTGCGACCGATGACGAGGAGCCCGGGGGAGCTGACTTGGGTGGCATCACCTCCATCCAAGCCACCTGACACTGAGTTTGCCAACTCCCCCAACTTCTGGATCCCACACCTCCTGTTGGTGACAGGCTGCTCAGCTGACATGGAACAATCAATGCTGTCCCTTGAGGCACCTGAGTAGGTTCTGCCAGGATCCTCAGGGCGAGGCAGGGGTTTCTGGACACCTTTCTGAGGGCAGATACCTGGATTCCTGTGCAAGGGTAGATGTGCATCTCCCCTCACAGACAGACACAATCGTGGGAATGAACAAGGCCCTGCAGCTCTGAAGGACCAGAGTGCTGCCACCTCAGCCTCACATCTTAATCACAAGATCGTTCTATTTCCATGGAAACAGCAGAATTAGAGACTTTGGTGTAATGACAATTAGCAACATCGGGAATTTAACTGTTAAACCCATCACACTCCCGTCCCCAGTGCCAGGAGAGGAGATGGTGCTTGCCCACACCACCACCCCGCTCCTGGACACACTCAGGTGTTTGCTCCTGCTTCCCTCAGCAGCCACCTGGGCTTCCAGGCTCTCCCACGTCAGCGCGTCAGGAGACAGAAGCTCCTGGCTGATGGTGGCTCCGTCCAGTGCTAGCTTGTCCGTCAGCAGCTGATCCTGCTGACCAAGGCTTCCCCGATGCCTCAGCAGCAGGAAAAGGCTTTATGTGCTCCTGAGTCACTCAGAGAGTTATGGGATGGCTCCAGGCACTACAGGAAGGACCAGCCAGTGCCTCCCCTTCCCCTGACACAGCGAAGCGCTGCAGTGGTTCTGGTCAGCCTGAGGACAGCGTGGCACTGATAATTACCATCACTGGCACAGGGTACCCTGTCCCACCTCACTGTCATCACTGCACTATGCAGCCACAAGCCTTTCCTAAAAGCAAAGCTGGGAAGGACTCGTCAGCAAGCCTCCTAAGACACATATCTTGGGTCTGCAGAACACAGTGAAAGCTGCGATCATGGCAGCATCACCAAGGATGTTGAGGTAGATCAGGGGAGCCCCCTGTGCCCAGGAAGCCCTCAGGTTACATGAACCCATCTCCCAGAAGAGGGGAGAAAAGCTGCCCCTCTGCCTTCTGCTCAGTCAGGGAACTACTCTGAGGGGTCACTGCCCCAAAATCCCCCCTGGGTGCTCCACGCCTTGACCCTACTGCAGTCAACAGGACCTTTAGCTGACAGGACCAGATGACAAGGAGCCTCTCCTGGACTTTACACCCAGTCCAAGGATTGAAATTGCTGAGCCAAGCTCTGACCATGTACCACCACACAGACCAAGAGGCAACATGCTGATGGTGAGAAATTTTCCATGGCATGTGCATTCTGCTGCCTTGCCCATGCCTGGACACCTGTGCATGGGCCACGCTCCTGCCATGATTACAGCCAGGGAAACCCCACTGCGACCGGGGATCAGGACACTGAGGAGAGCAACTTCCCACCCATAGAAATCCCAGCCCTGCTCTCAGACCTCAGACCTGAGGAAGCTGCAGAGAAATCATCTTCTACACTGGAGGCTGTGGGACAGCGAAAGCACCTGCTCCACCGCTCACGTGGAGCCATCCCCACCCTTGAGCTGGCAAAGCTGTTGAAACTACAGGTTGAAACCACATCTACAGCTGATCTCCCGTGAAAGCCAGGTGTGCTCCGGGCCAGACTCTCCTCCAGCCTCTGAAGAGAGCTCCCCGGGGCACAGTTGCACAGCTGCCCACCCAGACTGCCTGCACAGACGGGAAACCCCACTGCGACCTCGGGTCCATCCTGCTGCTCTGTACATGGAGCCCATGAGCACCATGAGCCCTGCACTCACCCCCTGAGCTCCTCATGTCACACAGGTGGCCCCCCAACACCACACATGGGACTGGGAAGTTCCCTGTCGGAACACTGCCAGAACACCCAGCAAGATTACACCAACCGAGGGCTCACCCCACACCAGGACCCCACACCCCACAGCTCCAGCAGCTGGAGAAAGGCTGGGCTTCTCCTCCATCCTTCCCATATCCTGCCTGCAGCCTGCCCATCCAGAGAGGTGGGGGGCTGACACCCCTGGGCAGGCAGGGGGGCTGACACCCCTCAGTAGGGGTGGGGCTGAGAGCCCTTGGCTGGGGGCAGTGGCGGGCGCTCAGCTCTCCCGGCAGCGCGGTGACTCAGGCGCGGAGCCAGCAGCTCGGGGGAGTCTGCAGCTGAGTCACAGCGTGGCCGGTGACTCACCTCGGACACGGCACTGCGGGGCCCGGACGTCGCTGGCACATGCGGCCGCGGCGCCTCCAGCTGCAGGTTTGCTCCTGGACATGCTGCTGCCAGTGGCTCCCCGGGGGCCCCGGCGTCGGGCACAGCACTGAACAGGCAGAGGTCTCCCGGGCTGCCAGCACTGCTCCAGACGTGCTGAACGAGGGCACCGTGCCTGTTCCCAGACACGCTGGTGGCTCTGCTGCGGATCCCTCCCCGTGGCAGATCAGGTGAGCCCTCAGCCTGACCACACCTGCCACCCCCCGCTGGCTCCTGGGCCAGTCCGGAGCTCACCCTGTGCCCCACACACCCCTGGTCCTTGGCCCCAACAGCCCCTGCCTGGAGCATTTAAGGGCCCGATGGCCAGGCTGTGCCAGGAGCGTGGCCTGTCATGGAATCACGGAATCATTAAGGTTGAAAAAGCCTTCTGAGACAACTGAGTCCAACTGCTCCCCCAGCACTGCCAAGACCACCTATTGTGGTGCCATGTCCCCAAGTGCCGCATCCACACGACTATTAAATTCCTCCAGGGATGGGGACTCCACCACTGCCCTGGACAGCTGTGCCAGGACTGGACAGCCCTTTCCATGAAGAAATTTTCCCAATATCCAATCTAAACCTCCCCCGGAGCAGCTGGAGTCTGTTTCATCTTGTGCAAAGCACGTTCCCAGGTGCAGCCAACTTGCAGTGCCAGGGGACAGGGATATGCCCCTCGGTGTGGGGGGAATCAAGGGGACCTGACCTGCCCGGTCCCTCTGACCACTGCGGCCTCCTCACCTGGAGGAAGCTGCTCAACACCTACTTCAGCAATAAAGTAACCCAAATTCTCACTGACCGCACTTATTTTAGTGTGACACCTAAATCTGGCAGCACCGACACGCTCTGGGACCGACAGAATTAGCTCAAGGAGAGGAGGGGACGTGGGGCTGGGCCAGTGCTCCAAGAGCCCTGTGGGCCCAGTGAGAGCCAGGGACAACAGGGGAGCAGCAGCAGGACCTGCCACCAGGGGAGGAAAGCAGGGACAAGCTGGCTTTTCCCAGAGAAGCTGTGGCTGCCCCATCCCTGGAAGTATCCAAGGACAGGTTGGATGGGACTTGGAGCAACCTGGGATAGTGGAAGGTGTCCCTGCCCATGGCAGGGGGTGGAAGGGGACTGGTTTTAAGGTCCCTTCCAACTCAAACCATTCTGTGATTTTAAAATGGAGTTTGGGGCTTTTGTTGTGGTTTGGTTTTTCACATTTCCACAATAATTTATCAGACAGCCCAAATCCCAACATTCCATAAAAACACCAGGACAACAATTCTGCTAAAAGCTCTGAACCAGCTTGGAGGCGAGTGACATCCAAACTGCCCAAAAAAGGGTAAGAAGTGGGAAGAAAGAGGAGGAAACAGATGTCAATGTGATCTTGAATGCAGGAAGTATCAAAAATGATGTAGGAAGCTGAAGCTTTCAGGAAAATGAGTCTGTAACAATGCTGAGAGCAGCAGGAAGCGGCTGTGCAGAGCACGGACCCGCACAAGGGGCACGGCTCCCTCCTGGGCCCAGGGGGCTGCAGGGCCTCACACCCACGGCACCGGAGGCACCGACCCAACACTGGGGAAAAGCAAACACAGACCAATGCAGAATGGCAAAACCATTAGCAAAAACAATTTTTAAAATGTCATTAAAACAATGTAACCTTAATTTAAAGGCACAGACCTGAACGCAACGGTGTAAGGAAGAGCTAGTTCACTCTCCTGCTCATGCTAATTTTTAATAAATATTGAAATAATGGAGATCTTCAGGAACACCTGGAACTGAGCAAAGTGACCTTGTATCCCCCTGACCCTCAGGCAGCCCTTGCTGACACCAGTCCCTGGGAAGGGGTCGGAGTCAATGGAACTGGATGTTTTAAACAACAATTCACATTACAGCTGATCCCACTCCTCCAGGTGGTTCAGGTGTTGATTACACAGGGTTGGACTGGATAGCCTTGAAGGTCCCTGCAGCCCAAACTGCTCTGTGGTTCCATGACACAGACAACTCTGTTCATGTTTCCATGGCCACGTGACTCATTCCCATATGATATTCCCTCTATCAATCAACAATTTGCAAAGTCAGTAACAGCAAACACAGTAAGAACTGACTACTGGACCAGGCTCAGAACATCCAGAGATCCAGGCCAACAGGTAAGAGGATTTCACTGACCCCTGGAGCCATCCCAGTGACGTCAGGAAGCTCCACACAACTGGGAAAAAGCTCTTGCTATGCCAAGTCTGAGACAGGCAAAGTGGCAAATGCCAGAAACACCAGGAGAGCCACATCCCCCAGCCCCAAACTACAGGCTACATCCTCTTGGGGCCATTTCCAACACATTTCCAACACCAACGAGGGCATGACCAGGAACTGTTGGTGTGGATTCACCACCATCAGGAGAGGGCAGGTGGATATGCCAGACAACAGAGCTCTAACGCACACAGACATGGGGGCGGAACAAGATGATCTTTGAGGTCCCTCCCAGCCCACTTTGGGATTCCATGAAAAAGAGCAGTCAGGAGAAAGGAGCTGCATTTACAGCCCAAAGAACTGTGGCTGGGTGAAGTGGGAGCACGCTGCCTATGGTCTGATGTTTTTCATTTTAAGGACTCTGGATAAGGAAGAGCCATAAAAATTTTTTGAAGACCACAGGAAATGAACTCACAAAGAGACTTGTAACAAGCATTATGTGATCAACTTCCCAAAAAGAACATCAAGAGATAAGTGATGATAAAGTGACAGTAAACTTCTCACTGAGTAACACTCAGGTAACAAAGTTTTATTTACACCAATCTAAAGAAACAAGTGAGAAAATGGAACTTTAAACCAGATAAATGCAAATTGGGAATTAAATGGGAACTATTGGCAGCTGAAGGAATTAACAACTGGAGCAACTGACTGAAGAAGCAGTGGTTGGGCTCTGTTCAATGTGTTGCACAGGAACAGTGTAAAGACCTCCAGGAATGGGGGATCCAAGATCTTTCCAAACAGACAAAGCCCTTCCCAACCTGCCTGGATGGCAATGCTGACCTCATGGGAGCAGGACATTGCACTGAAACCTACCAAGGTCCCTTCACCAGGAAGGGTTGGCCCTTCTCCAACTCCTGATGGTTTTCAGGCTGAACTACACACTTATCTGGGAAATGCTTCAGCCAAACAATCTGTTAAGCTGAACAGGGAGGTGATGATACCGTTTACTAGTTCACGATACACAGCCAGTAATGGAACAGACAGTCCAATATCGAAGTCTGTTTAAATCCAAACACCACACACTCCACACAGACCCTCATGGTTCTCACAGACCCTGAAAACCAGCTGATTGAGCTCAACATGCTCATGCATTTTCTCCTCCAAGAGGAATATTTTGGTCTCTCCCCTTGCTTCTCACCACCACAGCCCCCTCGTGCCCCTCACTACAGCTCACAGAACACCACACTGCCTTGGGCAATCCCCTCCCCAGCAACCCACTCCAGCCCCGAGAATGGGCTGGACACCTCCTCCCCAGCCCATTTCTCATTTGCACCAGGACATGTGCCATTTTGTCCTCACTTTTCTCTCAGACTCTCTCCAATTCAATTTTAACATCTCACAGTCTACCAAAGCATCCTTCAGCCAGTCCTCTGAGGAAAGCTGCCAGGAGAGGGAAGAGTAGGAAGAGAGCGACCACAAGTTCTTAGGATTTCTGGGAGGAACGACAGCAAGCTGCAAAGACTCCACCAAGGCAGGCACTACCCAGAGGAGCTACGGACTCCCCATCCCTGGAAGTGCTCAAGGTCAGGCTGGGTGGGGCTTGGAGCAACCTGAACTAGTAGAAGATGTCCCTGCCCGTGGCAGGGGGTGGGACTGCAAGGGCTTTAAGGTCCCTTCCAATCCAAACCATTCTATGATTCTATGATTATCAAACTCCATGGGCAAGATTCTATTGGAGGTAAATCCACAAGGAAAACAGAAAAAGAGAAAACAAAAGGAGATTACAGAAAGGTATTGTGTCCCTAAGCAGCAGTGCTGGTGGAACACACTGAAATCACTCCAGTGCAGAGGTAACTACTGTGGTAGGAAACCAACTTGGCTCACCCAAGCTCCGTACTGGGCTTGGCATGGGAAGGCACACACAGGGAAACTGGAATTGAGGTCAGATTAATAAGGATAAAGCCAAAGGAGTGGCAGCCAAGCCCGAGCTCAGAGCAGCTACACAAGGAGTGAGAGGTGACCGGTGACAAGCTGCAAAGACCAGAGGCGCCATTCCAGGGTGCACCAGGGACCAACATAAGAGCACGGGAAAGCTTGGCCTGTTCCACAGGGGACAGAGGAGCCACTGAGAAACAACACTGAGGACTGGGGGGGCTAAGCCTTTTTGTCCAAGTCTCTAGCACAGAGAGCAAAGAGGGGGCCAGCACAGGCAGAAGCCAAAGAATACACTGGAGCTTCCAATAAAAAATGCAGTGTCAGGTGTTTTACACGGGCAGATGGGGACAGGCAAGGGATGATGGTTTAAGCTGAAAGAGGAGATTTCAGTTGGATATTAGGATGACATTCTTCCCTGTGAGGGTAGTGAGGCCCCAGTACAGGTTGCTCAGAGAAGCTGGGGCTGCCCCATCCCTGGAAGTCTTCAAGGCCAGACTGGATGGGGCTTGCAGCAACCTGGGATAGTGGAAGGTGTCCCAGTCTGTACTGGGACAGGTGATTGCCCAAAACCAGGTGCAGGACCTTGCACTTGGCCCTACTGCACACCATGAGGGTCCCACGGGCCCCCTCCTCCAGCCTATCAGGGTCTCTCTGGATGCCATCCCTGCCCTCCAGCCTGTCACCTGCACCCCTCAGCTTGCTGTCACCTGCATATACGCAGAGGGTACACTCAGTGCCACTGTCCCTGTCATTAATTAAGATATTAAAAAGCACTGGTCTCAGTATGGACTCAAGAGGGACAGCACTCATTACTGGTTTCCATTTGGCCACTGACCATAACCCTTCGGATGTGTCCAGCCAACTCCTCACCAACCCAACAGTCCACCCACCAAATTCACCTCTCTCCAAACTCTCCGCAGTCTCCTGGGAAGGTGTAAGATGTCACTGACAGGTCTTTAAAAGCTGGTCCTTCATTTCCCAGAAGGACAGACATCCCGACCCCGTGATCTCGCACTGCCCTTTCCCATCCCACCACGGGACTGCACAAGGTTGCTTCTGCCCCACCTGCAGATTCTGGGCTCTTCTGGACCCTGCCAGCTCCTCCCTCAGGAACCAAACTGGCCACAATACCTTGTCCTCATTGATCCCAGCAATTCTTTCATCCTCTTTGTTCTTCTCCTGGTCCTCTACAGCTTTTTTCACCAGCCTCAAACAGACCATCCTCACTCTCTGCCTCCAATGTTGCTGTTTTTCAGGTGTCTCACATGGCTCTGCCCATAGCACTTTCCCTTCTCCCTCCACGCTTCCTCCAGCCAGCCTCATGCTTTAATTTAACGCCATCCCTCAGCTCTGTGTGATGATTCATAGTTCTGCCTTTCTATTCCTGGACTGTCTCCTGTCCAAAATGAAGTCTCAGCTTTTTTTCCCCTCCAGCATTTCAAGTGTGCACCCACAAGCCTGAGCTCCACATGATTAAAGAGAACTGTGGCTAATCCCAGCTTTGTCCCCTCTCCCCTCAAGCTCTTGCTGCTCGGGGCCTTGGGATGTCGCTCAGATCCTGTCTGGGACTTGAGGACATGACTCAGACAGGAACAGAGCTCATGGATCTTCCTCTCCCTCTCCTCCTCATCCTGGCTGTCCCTATATCGCTGCGGAGCTCCACAAGCTCTAGTCCCTGGAACCTGTCTTGTCCCCTGGCCATGCAGCCAAAGGCTCCCAGCATCCACTCTCCATTGACCATTATTGCCCCTTTCCCCCAAAATTGCCTATAAACCATATAATCCTGCCTCATCCCTATTCATCCAGAACGCTGCTTCAGCTGGAATTATTTCCCAATCTCTCTCTTCAGCAGGCCAACACTCCCTCTGAATCCCACTCCAGGCCCTCCTCTTCTGTCACATCAGCCATGAGCTGCGTGTCTTCCCCCTCCCAAACGCCTCATTCCATAACAACCATCCTTCCTCTGCTGTCTCCCTCCCAAACCTGGCAGAAGCTCCACTTCCCCGCTGCTGAATTCCAGCAAACACCTCCCTGCTTCCTCCCATTTGTGCTTCACATTGAAAAAGCTCTCTTTAAACCACCTGAAGTCACTTCATTCTCCTCTTCCAAAGAGCTCTTTGAAGCTCTCCCAAGCTCTGTGCCCACCAGGAACACCCAAGCCACCCCAGGGGAGGTGGCTGCCCTGGGAGGTCCATGTCCTGACACAGCCCCCCACTGTTCCACAATCTCTGTGCTCCCCACATGCTCATCAGCACCTGCCTCCCACCTTTAAACCAACTCTGAGCGCCCACGGCAGGGCTGGCCCTGCTCTGTGCTCCCACAGCACCTTCTGCAGGAGGGACCCGGCCACGTGAGGCTCCAAGGGGTGACTGCCATGAAAAAATAGGAATGGGAGCAGCACCTCCCACCGAATAACTCCCAAGCAGAGGAGCCACAGCACTGCCAGCCCTGCAGCTCCCACCCCCTGCCAGGGACAGCACAGGCCTCAGGCACCCGCCACCAGCACGGCACCCTGCATGGACATGTGTGCTCCTCCAGCTCCCACCACAGCACCCTGCATGGACATGTGTGCTCCTCCAGCTCCCACCACAGCACCCTGCATGGACATGTGTGCTCCTCCAGCTCCATCCAGCCATCCAGAGACTGGGGATGGATGGCACTCACCAGGGCCTGATCATAGAATCCCAAAATGGTGTGTGTGGGAAGGGACCTTAAAGCTCAATCCGTTCTAAACCCCCTGCCATGGGCAGGGACACCTTCCACTAGCCCACGTTGCTCAAGCCCCGTCCAAGCTGGCCCTGGACACTTCCAGGGATGGGGCAGCCACAGTTTCTCTGGGCAACCTGTGCCAGGGCCTCACCGCCCTCACAGAGAGGAATTTCTTCCCAGTCTCCCACCATTGGCAGTGGGAAGCCATTCCCCCTCGCCCTGTCGTTCCAGGTCCATGTCCAAAATCCCCCTCTGAAGGCCAGCCCCTTTTTCCCTACCACAGGAGTCACTGCTGGGGTAAATACCCAACACCCACCCAAAACCAGGAGCAGGAGCCAGCGTGCCCCAAGACTGCTGTAGGAGTGAGCATGGGACAGACAGCCCACGCTGGCTGATGACAGCCCACACCGGCCACCATGGGCTGGCCACTGTGGCAACCTGGATTTGGCAGCTTCCAGCCCGGGACACTGCAGCAGCAGCAGAACTCAGCCAGGATTTCGGACACAGCAGCTGGGAATGAGGCGCAGAGCCCCCGGGGCTGGAGTGGATTTCATCACCAGAGATCACATGGCCAGAACCAGATGTCACACATGACCCCAAGGAGGAATTCCCCAGTGACTCACAGCCAGGACTTCCAGAGCAGAGATCCAGCCCTACAGCAGCCAGACACCCAGCACAGATGCAAACATCCTTTCCCCTCCACGTGCCACAAGCTGGGGCACTCTGCTCTGTCTTATCTATTTCCTTGGGATTTGTGGGAATTCAGAAGCAGCAGGGTTTGGTTGGAACTGGACAGCAGGTCTGAAAGTCATGGGGGCAGGAGAGGTGAGCAGATATGCAACAGGTCTTAATCACACAAACCTCCGTCCCATTAGGAAGCAGCTAAAATTATCTTGATTTTCAGCTTTCCTGCCCCAGAAGATTCCTTGCTGTCACTACAATGCTTCAGGAAATCCACCTGAATAGGCACCCTCAGGCTCTCTGCTCCCAGTGCTGCCCCGAGCTGCAGGCAGCAGCAGAAGTGAGACCACAGGTGCCTCTTCCATGCAGGACACTGCGGGAAGGAACACAACAAGTTGTTGGAGGCAATGACTTGCAGGAAGTCCTCGAGGAGGATTGAAAAAAAAATCAGATGCCAAAGCAGGAAGGTGAAATCAGAGGAGAAAAGGCCTCTTCCTGCCAGGAAGAGACGCAATCGGAGCATCGTGTCACTGCTGAGTTGCCCATCAAGGTGCAGAGCTCTGATCAGAGGTGAGGACAGCTCTCACATCCCTCAATTCCAAGCAGCCAGGCTTTTGTGTCAGCCATTCAGCCCACAGCTGCTCCTCCAGACCCCACGGCCACTGCCCACATCCCACTCACATCCACACCAGCTATGAGGGGATTTCAGCCCAAGGGCTGGACACCACTGGCCTGGGCACAAGAGCAGCCAGCTCCAGAGAAGCCCAGGTCAGTGGGACGTTGCTGCCCGGAGTGCCGGTTTGTGAGGAACATCCCTAAACTGGAAAAGGCTCTATGCAACCAAACCGTGAAACTCCTGAGAAACTGGGAGTTTATGCTGGAACAAGGGAGGGCAGAGAGCCACCAGGGACTGACATCACACTGACCCAGAGCCACTGCAGGGACACCAGCCAACGTCTGGCCAAACACCTGGAGCATGTCCTTGGTACAGGCGCTGGCTCCCAGCTCCTCCCCAGGCACTGACTATGCCACTGCCATGGCCGGGGGATCTGGCACACAGAGCTTTGCTGTCAGCTCTCACACAGCTCAGATCAACACAGTCCAGGTTCATTATGACTCCTCCCAAAAACCAGGTTCTGTAAGCTTGGTGAGGTGACAGCTGCACCTGGCAAAGGTGCCTCCAGATGAACTGGGCCACATAAAACTCCCTAAAAACGGGGGACGTATTTGTCCAGGTGTGCTACCCCAGCCATGCTTTGGCTCTGCCCACCACTCCCAAAGGGCCAAGGTCTCCCCTCACACCAGTACCTGGTCCAGGACACTCCCCAGGAAGACCCTTCTGCTGGTGCCACCCATGCCAAGCAGTGCCAGCCCTGCCAATAACTCAGCTAGGCAACAACACACATGGCAGCGTAGGACCCAGGGCTTTCTTTTGCCAGCAGTTAAGGCAGCTTGAGAAGCATTTCCCACTGCCCTCAGGAATCTCTCCTGAGAGTCTTTGCCCCAAGACTGCAGCAGCTCCCATACAAGTCACAGCAAGAATGTGATCAGAACAGGAGCTGCTCCCAGAGTTGGAGCCCCTCTGCTCTGGAGCCAGGCTGGGAGAGCTGGGGAGGTTCCCCTGGAGAAGAGAAGGATCCAGGGAGAACTGAGAGCCCCTTCCAGGGCCTAAAGGGGCTCCAGAAGAGCTGGAGAGGGACTGGGGACAAGGGATGGAGGGACAGGACATGGGGTAATGGCTTCCCACTGACAGAGGACAGGGTTGATGGGATATTGGGAAGAAGTTCCTCCCTGTGAGGGTGGTGAGGCCCTCACACAAGTTGCCCAGAGAAGCTGCAGCTGCCCTGTCCCTGGAAGTGTCCAAGGCCAGGTTGGACAGGGCTTGGAGCAATGTGGGATAGCGGAAGGTGTCCCTGACCATGGCAGGGGGTGGAACAAGATGGTCTGTAACACAAACCATTCTGTGGTTCTACAACTTGCCCCATCTCCCACTTTTGTGCTTTTTTAACCACCTTTGCATTTAACTTCCAGCAAATATGGAGACCACAGAGCCAGAGGAGCACTGCCCCAACCCGCATACAGAAAGGCAGCACTACCAGAGCTGTGCAGATGCCTGGAACGCCCAGCTCTGGAGCAGGGATGCGCCGATGGCTCTGGAGTTCACAGCTGCCCCCACAGCACCCCAGCACCGTGCCTTGTGGTTTCCCAACCCTCGGGAACTCACAGGCACACATAAACAGGGCAATTCTGCAGAGGTCGTGGAATCAGAAGGAAAAAGCTGGCTAAGCAGAACACTCTCCTTCCCAAAGGGTGTAATTTACTCGAGGCTGATTCAGCGGAGCAAGGACACAGCCAGCCCTGCGTGTGGCCTGGCAGCGTGGGGCTCCCCGAGCCTGCGGGACCAGGGGGCTCCAGCAGGGAGGGTCTTCCTCCTCTTCCTCCAGAGGATCCTGCATCAGTGGCAACTCCTGCCTGTGAGTTTGCTTTGTGAATCAGCACATCAGGAGCAAGTTTGAAAAGATGTTGGGAAAGGAAGGAACATGGAACTGAAAGACTCATGCTGGAACTGAACAGAATGATGAGGTTCAGGTAGTTTAACTCATCAGAAAGAAAGACAGCAAAGTGACCTCATCAACTGGTACAACCAGCTTTAAATATAAAAATATCCAGTATCAAAGGAGTCCTTCCTCACAGAGAAATGCAAAAAGATGCAGGATGTTGGAGATGTCAGTTGGAAGAGTGACACCACTAACTGACAGCAGGATGGGTAATGATGGAAAAATCTCCTGAAGCAGCAGGCCCAGGGCTTTGCCTGTACCTCAGAGATGCCTTATTTTTAAGGCTAAAATCCTGAGGTGAAGTGATCACACCAAAATCCTGAGATGGACTATTCACACCACGTGACCCAACAGCCCACCCTGGTCTCCCACCCAGCCAAAGCCAGGCCCTGGAGCAATGCAGAGCAGTGATGCCAGGACAGCCCCTGCCCAGCAGAGAAGATGTGGAACTCTGGGATAGCCAGGCTGCTCCCGCCTACCACAGATGTTCTCCAGGGCTTCCCTGATCCCCAGCCTCTGCCAGAGCAGCAACAGCTGGAAATTGTAGAGGAAAGCTTTTCTAAAGTAACCCTGCTTCTTCAACTGCAGAAAGGAACCCACACAGGTTTAGAGGCATGTGGGAGGAGTGTGGAAGGACAATGAAGGAAAAAGCACATGCTGTGGGTGAAACTATAGAGATTCCTGCTCCCTGGCTACCAAGTCCTCAACATGGCTCAAGCCCTCTCCAAGCTCTCCCAAGGGAGCTGAGCTTTAGGTGGGCTGCAAGGCATGTGCATGATCATGAATGTCAGGAAACAATTCCCATCACCTGGCAAAAGCTCTGTTAAAGGAATCTCACCTACTTCTCTTCATCTCCCTTCCACCTCTCCCTTCTGCCTTCACCACTTCACGCACCCAGAAGACCTCTATCTAACCATCTTCTCAGCCTTGCACCATGATGCTCTTTCCCTATTCCACCTTCCCAGTGCTCTCTCCCCTGTCTGTCTGTGGATCTGTGCTGGCTTCTGTGGCCCCCTGCCACTTGCAGCCCATCCCTCAGGTAATGCCATGCATGGGGGCATTGCTCACCCTCCTCAAACCCATGTTCTGGTCACTGCTCAAAGTTCACTTCTAGGAAAGAAATTAAGCACTGTGCAATTACTGTTCTAATTACAAACTCTATTAATGCGGCTCTGTCTGTCGCGTGTCCCAGAGTCACAGTGTTTGAGGTCACATTTATTGTGAGCAGCGGCTGCACCAGCCCCACGTTGGTATCATTTTGCTTTATGCAGATATGAAATCTTTGATGGAGCTCAGCAGCTTGCAGCAGTCTCTGATTTGGCAAGGGAAACAGCCTGGGATGAAGGAATCGCTTTTTGCAAGCCCCCTGAAAATCTGTCCAAATTTGGTCGGTAGAAACTACCGAAAACCTCCGGGTGCCGCCTGCGATGCAGCAGACGCTGGCGACCGGCCCGACCTGCCGTCCCCAGCCCTGGTGCCCAATGGCCCCTCTATCCCCATCACCACCCTGAGCCCCAGCGTCCCGTGGCTCCTCTGCTCCCCAGTGCCTCCTCCAGCCCCAGTTCCCCACACCATCTCCAAACAAAGCTCCAGCTCAAGGAGAAGACCAGAACTTATGCCTTTCCTCCCATGGTAACACCACAAGGCTGACCTGCGAGTGGCTCCAAACTCCTCACTAAAAGTTTGTTCCCTCAAGCCCAGGGGGTTGGCAGGGCTCCAGCTGCAGCAGCCCCCAAACACCTGCTCCACCTCCGTCCTTGGCAGCATCTCACAGCCACAGACCCCCTGGGCTCTGACAACGCCTCCGGCTCCACCACTGGCTGCGGCAGCGACAACCCCCAGTCACATCCCCCAGTGACACTCCCACAGTCACACCCCTCTGGTGACACTCGCAGCCCCGGTCCTGGGAAGGGGTGGGCAGCTCAATCCCACTATCTCCACTGCAGCACAGAACTGCCTGGCCTTTTCCCTTTCAAAAATGAAGTAATTGCCTGCAGGAAAAGAATCTGGCATGAGAACGCGAGCAAGTCCTGCAAGACCCAGCACTCGGTTTTTGGAAGTTGAGTTTGAGATTTCACTGGTAACTTCCGTCACGGATTTTTGGATCATGAGCCATCATTCCGGTCACCAACTCTGATCAACAGAACATCAACAAACAAAACCTTCTTCCAGGCACTTCTGTACCAAGCCCCAAACCCACAGTTTAGAAGGAAATTCTCCTCCAGACCCAGGTGCTCCAGGGAGTGATAACATCTCCAGCAAGGCTCTTCCAGCCGTTAATTATCCCGTTAACCCACTCACACACACCTGGTAACAGTCTCAGGTAACTGTGTAATCACGGCACAGGATCAGGATTTATCCCAGTGTCTGGCAGGTAATCGGGGAATGCAGCCCAGATAAGGAAGTCTGTGGGATTCCTGCTTCAAATCCCCAGAGAAGGCCCAGAGGAGACACAACAGGGCTGTGGCTGGAGCAGGCAAAGCCCCTGAGGACACACAGCCTCCAGTGCCATTCCATGGCCCTGTGGACACAGGGTGAGCTGGTTGCTGGGTGCTGAGCACCCCTCACCCCTCACTTGGGGTTGCTCTGGGTGCTTTGGGGAGTCCTGCGTGCCTGAGCAGTGCACCAGAGCCTGGTGTGTGTGTTCACACCTTCCCCAGCAGCAGGAGGATCCACGCACCAGAGGAGTTGCTAAGAGACACACTCGGCTCCCACCAACGTGCCCAGCACCCGCTCCCACGGCCGGGGGCGCGGGACAGGACACACGTGCGACACCGTGGGCGGCTGGATGTTCCCACATGGGGACAACAGGCAGGGACACAGTGCCCAGAAGGGCTCTGCCCAAGGAGGAGACCCCATGAGCACCTCACGTGTGGCCCCACCATGCCTCAGCCAGCAGTTCCTCTGCCCCACAGTATGGGAACCACATGCAGCATCAGACCATGTCACCAGGGACCTCAGGGCTCCCACCGCAGCCACCATCAGAGGCACAAACTAGGGAGAGCTGCAGGAGCCCCAAGGGAATGGACAAAGGATGGTCCTACCCAACCAGCCCATCCCAAACCCCAGAGGGATGGGGAAGACCCCAATATGCTGGCTGAGCCACTGCTGTGGCCTGTGCCAGCCCTGCACTCCCACCCATCTTCAGTCTCTTCCCTCCTCTCCTCAAATTCCATCAATCCAACAGTCTTCCATTGCGGAAGATCTCCACGGAGGTGGTAAAGCCCGCTCCTCTGATGGGTTTTACACTGACCCTGTCCTGACCCCACTGTGTGTCCTTTGTCCTTGCACCAATGGCCAATGAACCAAATTTTGGGATTTACATTCCCTGGACTATGCAATCTTTCAGACTTTTGTTAAGGTCCCTCTTCCTTCCCACAGAAAGCCCCAAAGACCAAGGCGGGGTGCAGGCCTCTGGCAGGCACGTAGGCTGCCAACCCCGTGCAGCATCACTGCTCCCCAAAACCACTTGCAGTGCCCCTGCAGTGACACCCTCAGTGTGAAGCAGCAGGAGAAGAGCTGAGCACGCTGCCAACACCCAGAAGAGACAACAAAACCCGGGGCAGGGAAACGGCAGCGCTCTGCAAGCACCGAGCCAGACCAGGGCTCCTCATGGGGACCAGTGGCAACCACGGCTCTGCAGTTTTCCATGCCTGGGTAGCGCTGGCTGCAGAAACCTGGAGCTTTGGGCTCACCGAGGGCAGAGGGACCTTTCGTGTGAGGGGCCGCAAGAGCATCTTGGGCCACTGTGGGCCTCAGCACAACACTGCGAATCTTCCCCTCCCCTCGGCTCCACCGCAACCCCTTGCACACCCCGGTCCCCCAGCTCCATCTCAGCCCCTTGGTTCGACTGCAGTCCCTCGCCCATCCCAGCCCCCCGGCTCCATCCCGGCCTCCCATCTCCATTGCAGTCCCTCGCTCATCCTGGTCCCCCAGCTCTACTGCAGCCCCTCGGCTCCACTGCAGTTGCTCAGTTCCATCCCTCCCCTCGGTGCCTGTTCCCGGGCTGCAGTTCCCAGCATTTCTGACGTTAACGGTCTCCAGCACATCCCGTTCCCCGCCGATGCCGCGGCCGGAGCCCCCCCTGAGGGCCGGACCCCCGCCCGC
>VYXB01005989.1:10157-106892 GCA_013397135.1 Pachyramphus minor
CAAGAGGCAGCTCCAACTTGGGTGGAGAGGGGGACAAACACTGAATAAACCATGGGGATGAATGAACTGAGAATGACAAAGTGGCTGCAAGGAGCTGCAAGCCACATCCAGCTGGTAGTCAGCAGGAAAACCAGACCCATCACCCAGTGACCAAGCCCCTTCACATGGACATTTGATTTCTAACAAGGTTAAGGGGTCTTATGTCTTACACATCACAGGCAAACAGCATCCAAGAGGAGTGAGGCCAAACAGAGCCCATTGTCTAAGTGCTGCCAGGATGGAGCCGGATACAGAAAGGCAAAAAAGCCCTTTTGTTTTCAGCTGACTGGGGAGAACCGACTGGAGCTGTAATTACACATTTTAACATCAAAGTGAGGAGAAGCTCCTACCGCATTTCCACACAGATCCCTGCGGCTTTACAGATTTCCCCCAGACCCATGTCAGGCTGGGATGCGCTCGGGGTTTGTAACAGCAGGAGAAAAAAAAAGCAGGGAGAGAGTTTTGTATCTCCTGGCTCTCATTCCAGAAGACTTTCCTTCTGCCCTCAGCCCTGCTGATGGAGATGGGGTAAGTCAGCTGCAGTGAGCTGTAAATAACCAAGCTCCGGAGCGGTCACGTCTCTGTACTTAGCAGCATCCATTTGTGAAGGCCATAAGGAGCTGCTGAATAAATGAGCTCCAAAACACCACTATACAGAGGCTGAGCTGCCTCCAAAGAGCTCCCCTCTCACAGGCCCCCTTCGCTTCTGTTCCCTTGGGAAAAATGCCATTGGGAGCTGTGGGAACACAGTGGTCCTCTGGGAGCATCCCACTGGAACCTTGCAGGACCTCCAAAGTTCTGCTTGGTGTTTATGTGCCACCTCAACATGGAAAATCGTGGAATCCCAAAATGGTTTGGGTTGGAAGGGACCTTAAAGCTCAGCTCATTCCACTCCCCTGCCACGGGCAGGGACACCTTCCGCTAGCCCTGGTTCCTCCAAGCCCCATCTAACCTGGCCTTCCAGGGATGGAGCAGCCACAGCTTCTCTAGGAAACCCGTGCCAGGGTCTCTCCACCCTCACAACCAGCAATTTCTTCCCAGTATCTAATGTAACCCTGCCCTCTGACAGTGTGAAGCCATTCTCCCTTCTCCTATCACTGGAACTGTTGATGAACAACCTTCCCTGTGGAGAGAATCCCTGATTGCCAGTTAAAAGATGTAAGCTTAAGGATCCTTCACTTGCCTCCTCACAGGAAACATCTGGAGAGCAGCAGTGGGCAGGTGACTGGAGGGACAGCTTCTGCAGGCATCCCAGTTCCTCCTGATCGCCCTGGGATTGATGACCTGGAGGGTTCTAGCAAGCATCGACCAGGACTCAGCTTACTGAGAGTTAGCTGCAAAAAACCTGTCAGGCATTGAATTGTTACCAAAATTTCAGGAAAACAACCGGACTTTCTTGGATTGCACTTCTTAGAGCTGGAGTCTGGGCCAAGAGTTCTGGGTCACCCCTTCAGAAACAGCTTGGTGTGTACCACCCCCTCCTCCTGCCACCATTGTGAGTAGCACTTGTTACAGTGATGGTTCTCCAGCAGAAATCCCTGACCTTTCTCCGCAAGGAAGGTCTTGCATTTTACATCACTCTCCCCTCTGCACAAGTCTTTGGCCACATTCTCCTCAGTTTTCCAGGAATTCCTGTGTTTATCTTGCTGGGACAAGCCCCATGGGGAAGCAGACACAGGGAGGACCACGGAGCCCAAGAACAGATTTGAGCATTTCAGACTGGCATGGCACGGGATCTTCCCAGTTCCCAGCTATTTTTGCAAGCCTTGCCACTCCAGCTCTCTGGCATTCAACCTGGAGAGTTTGGGGCAGCGAGTCCCAAGTAAGGCAGTTTCATTTTTGGGGAGATCTCACCAAGGTGGACTCAAAACCATTCCTACTCTCACCTCTCATCAGAGGGGCTGTATAAAATTAGGAGTAAACTGGGTGGCACCCCACCACCACTAAAGAGCCCAGAGCACTGAATGGATGCAGCTGCTAGATACACAGTGGTGACTATCTTATTCTTCAGGGAAACTGCTCAAGGCTTCATAGCAAAGAGAAAGAAATAGCCATGTACTCATCAAAAAGCTTGGAGGTCTCATTAAACTCCAAAGATGGCAGAGAATTGCAAAGTGACCCTCACAGGAGGGCTGGCAATGAACAAGGCACATGTTGCACCAGCAAAGCTCTGGGTTCTAAGAACAAACATCCCTGTATCTTCCTCTGGGCATCTCCCAGATGCTGTAACCCCCACTGTGAAATGATCAATACCCTCAACATCCCCCGGATGAAAACAGTCTGTTTTCCCCTCCCTTTCGGGGTGGTGGTTTTGCTGTTTGATTGAAAACAAGCCTCATGGTTTGGACTCGGGTGCAGAATAAAACCCAGCAAGAGCTGCAAATCTGATGTTCGTTCACTGAGCGTGATCCGAGCCCTGCACTGAGCACATCCCCATCCAGTGGGATGAATCCTGCCCCAGCAGGAGATGAAACCAGGTACAGCCTAACCAGACAGACATACTCCAGGCTGCCAACCTGTCTACTCACCAGCTGGAAGGAAATGGTCTCTCAGGGCTAAACCCAAACCTGATTGTGTCCCCCTCTCTTGTGGCCAACAACCCCCAGACACCTCAGACTCACAGCTGTCCCTTCCAGGCCACTCACCCTCATGACAAAAACCTCAGTTGGGGATCACAGCTCCATAACCCTGCTGGACGTACCACATGACTCCGGGAGAGCAGGTTTTGATCAGGGGAATTTTGCAGGCACAGTACTGAGAAGCCTTGAAAGCACATGTTCATTCCCTCAAGCCACCTCACCACCTCATTTTCCTTGCCAACCCTTCCCTTGGTGTTGGGACCCCCATTTACACACCGACCAGCTGGGCTGGTCCTCAGCAAGGGCATTTCTCAGCATCTTCACTTTCACTCAGCACAGCCAGAAAAAAAAAAAAAAAAAAGGAAAACCTGGCCCTTCCAATATCTGCAGATCCCCAGGAAGGGTCTGGCTCCTTCTGCTCAAAAACACACCTCCCGCCAGGGCTGCTCAGCAGAGCCTTCGGAGCTTGCAGACACTCCCTTGGTTCACCAGCAAAAACTAAGCTGGTGCTTAGCAAAGCTGTGTCCTACTGTGGCTGGAGCTGGGGGACAGAAAACTGCAGATGTTGGAGTTGGGCAGGGCAGGGTGGCCAGCCCAAGGCTGTGTGCTCCTCTCTGAGAAAGGAGGGAGCCATCTGTTCACACCGCTGCTTGCTGACAGCCCAGGATGTGCCCCCACAGTCAAACGAAACCTCTGAGCCCTAACAAGGCTATTTCTGTCCTGGTTTTACATGGGAAATGTATTTTTAAAGTCTCTCCTCCTTGGCTGAGTCAGACTGGGGGCACTGGCCCCCACCCCGAGCTGCTGGGATCTGGCAGTGGCTCTGGGGGCTGTCAGGGCTGTGCAGCAGCTTGGGAATGGACATGGATCAAGGGGCCCAAACCCTGCAGGTGCCTGTGGCGGAGAGAAAGACTGGCACAGAATCATCCCATCCCAAACCTGCTCATGGATGCTTCTGAAGTATCCTCAGGTCCCAAAACCAGGCAGCCTCTGCCTCCCCTGCCCACTGCACTCTTGTTCACTTGGTGTGTTGTGGCACTGTCCCTTAATCCACAGGATTTTCTCTCCCAGTATAACCACTCAGGATGTAAACTAAAATGGAAGTCATGGGAATTTGGGGTTTTCATGTGCTGAAGGGAGTAGGGATTTTTCAGCACACCACTGAGTCACGGCGCAGTAAGGATTTCAGAGGCTGAGAAGATGCTGGGAGGTGGGGGGAGATCGGCCTGTCTCCCAGTTCCTGGGAAGGCCAATCCCAGGATGTCTTGGACATGCTGCCACTGTTTACTTCGGAGAAGAGAAGGATCATTCTCCCCTCCCTGCCTGCCCTCTGCTCCAGGGGGTGCAGATGGAGCAGCAGAAGGAAACTACTCAGCTACTGCATGAACAAAGCAGTCTGTAAGCACGGCCCAGACGTGGTTACAAAGTCCAGCTGGAGCTCCCCCTGAGCTCTGTAGATGGAGGGTTCACCCCAAATTTTGCCTGTCACTCAGCCTCACTGCCACGAAACCACACAAAAGCTTTCAAAGCACTCAAGGACTCAGGAAACTTGGATGGGGGAGAAGTCACTCAGGCTCAGAGGCGGGGAAAAAGCCTCATAGCAGGGAAGAACTGTTAAATGAAGAGGCAGCACTAGGAAAGCTCAAGGTAGGAAAGTGGATATTCCCCTGGAAAACATACATGGGGCTGTGGCTTCGCTGGTGCTGCTATGGGGAGTGAGCTGCAGATACTGCAGCCCCAGAGAAGAGCATGGCCACGAGCCTCCCCCTGGCTCCCGAGGTCACAGGATCATAGAGTGTTTCAGGTGGAAAGGCCCTGTAAGACCAGCCAGTTCCCCCCTCGACTCAGCACTGCCAAGCCCACCACTAAACCATGTCCCCAAGTGCTACACTCACACGGCTTTTAAGTGCCTGCAGGGATGGGGAAGCCACCACTGCCCTGGGCAGCCTGTTCCAATACTTGACAGCCCTTTGAGTAAAGAAATTTTTCCTAACATCCAATTTAAATCTTCCCCAGCAAGACTTGATGATGCTTCCTCTTGTCCTATGGCTTGTTCCCTGGGAGAAGAGCCTGACCTCCACCTGGCAGGGAGTTGCAGAGAGCGAGAAGGTGCCACCTGAGCCTCCTTTGCTCCAGGCTGAGACCCCTCAGCCGTTCCTGGTGCTCCAGACACTTCCCCAGCTCCACTCCCTTCTCTGGACATGATCCATCTCCTTGATGCCTTTCTTGTCCTGAGGGGCCCAAAACTGAACACAGAATTTGAGATGTGGCCTCAGCAGTGCCCAGCACAGGGGGACAATCACTTCCCTGCTCCTGCTAGCCACACTATTACTGATACAGGCCAGGTGCCATTGGCTTTCTTGCCCCCCTTGGGCACACTGATGGCTCATGGTCAGTTGCTGTCATTCAACATGCCCAGATCCTTTTCCTCTGGGCCACTTTCCAGCCACTCTGCCCCAACCCTGGAGCTGCAGGGGGTTGTCGTGACCAAGTACAAGAAAGTCTCTGTGCTACATTTCCTTCCGTGTGGGCCTGCTCACGAAACAGCCTCCCCTGACACCAAATAAACACTTGCTGACCAATCCCATTAAATTCCAGCAAAATGAGCTCTCTGTGCCAAATACACACCGTGCCAGGAGGTGCCATGGTTTAAGTGCTGTGCCAGGGGTGTAAGGAGGGGTGAAGGGCAGTGTAAAACCCCGCTGGCCTGGGAGACAGTGGACACCTGAATGCAGAACTGGCACAGAAAGTCACTCCCTGCTCCTCCAGGCTGGGGACAGTCCCCTGTCAGGGACCTGGCCATGTGGAAAGCTCGGGCTGCAGACGCCCTCCAAAGGGGCCAAAGGCTTCCACATCCTAGGGAATGGAGCACAAGATGTGGTGGGTCAGAGAAGCACAATGGGGTCTATCCCCAGAAGTCCCATTTCCGGGGAACATGGCTTAGATGAGCACAGGAGCAGAGCCACCAAGGGCTGTGCTTCACCAAAGCCTGGTTGGATGCTCCAGAAACACTCTGGGGGATAAACATCCCCAGGCATGAAGACTTACTTACAGTAAAAGCCAGTAACAGGAGAAGGTCAAGCGGAAACAAGCAGATCCCAAATAGCCACCCGCTCCGGTTCAGCCGCACACCGGCTGCCGGACACGGCTCCCGGCACAGGTGCCAGCATGGGGACCTTTGGCTACACCCCTAATTTTCTGGCAGCCTGATGATCTTCTGACAACACACCCGAGCCTACGACCTGCCCTGAAGCAATACAGGGCAGCAGGTTTCCCTACAGCATGTCCCATCTGAGCACTGTGATTGCTCTCCCCCACCGTGGTGAGGGCTAACAGGAGCAGCTCCAGTCCCTCTCCCTGGACCTGGCACCCAGACCCTGCCACCCATCCAGCTCTGCGGCCCCACAGAGTGACAGCTCTTCAGGGAGGCAAACAATCTGGGAGACTGACATGAAAACCACCCTGGCCTTCAGCCTGCCCACATGGGGTTTCACCTCTGCTGATGACACTGCCGAGCTCCTGCCCTGGCCCCAATAACCACGGGTGATCCATGCACCCTGTCCCTGCTCCCCTGAACTCACATCCCGGCCTGAGCATAATCCCAATCCCTAGTAAACAAAAATATTATCAATTCCACTGCTTGCAAGGGTCTCATCAGCTCAACATGGCACTTGCTTAAAAAAATTACAAAATTAAAAGAAATGCCCACAAACAGGCATTGCTTCCAGGCAGCTGGTTCCTACCTCAACTTCAACTAAAAACTCCCTGGCAATTATTTTTAGGGAGTTTATTTTGTGCCCTTTTGGAATAGCTATAAAGTGACAGCAAAAACTCAAACACCCCCACCCTGGCAAAAAGTAAATGCCTACGGATCATCAAAATACCAGCTCGATGGATAAATCACTTCCTTCCTTCACAAGCACAACAGGATGCCAAATTTAAAACCTCTGAGATCCTTTTGGGTTTCATGATTATGTTCAGCTGTATGCAAAATACCTCATTAGTGCTGGCTGGGAAAAAAAAAAAGCTAACTCTTTATCTTGCTTTGTGTAATAACATGAAAGGAATAACCATTCCAGGAGGAGGGATGAAGTTCTCCTTTCCCACAGTGAGTTAAAAAATCAAATTAAAGGCCTTTAGGTTCTGAGTATTCACCTGTATTAGCATGACTCACAGGAATGTCCTTGTTATCCATTAGAGACTGCCAAGCACCTTTCCAGAAACATGTCCCTAGACTTGATTCTGCAGAGGGCAGAATGGCAAATACTTTTATTCCCCCCCTCCCCAAATTCATTCAGTAAGTAAAATAAAATCAAAACTAGCTGAAAAGGGAAGAAAGACAAACAAATTCCAAACCCTGCCGAGCTGAAATCCAATTGCTGATTGCAAACCAGGGGAGGGAAAAATCTGCCATGAGCTGTTAGTTACAGAGATAATTATATCCTTAATGAATAGCAGGGTCTTTTGGAAAATACTTCTCCTTGACTGAATTAATGCAGGAAAAACACAGGTTTTAGATATACACTGGCAATATGAGCACAGCTCTGACTTCACTGGCTTCACCACCCCAAGTTCAAACCAAAACTCTTCTGTTCAAATCTCTGCCTGGGAGCACCATCAAATACCTGTTCCCAGAAAGAGGGTGAAAGAAACCAGGGATCCCTGTGGAATTCTGTGCATCCCTCTTCTGCAAACAGCTCACGAGGCTGGCAGCAGTAGCCAGGGGCTGAAGGGATGCCAGCCCTCAGAACAAGTCACCTCCCTCCTGCCTACCAGGGGAGGACAGTGGTTTCCAGCTTTGCCATCCCAACACCTTAACCCAGCGTTAGACCTGGGCTTTAGAGCTATTTTTAAACATCAACAAAGCTTGGGACGCCACAGGAGGCCAGATGTCAGCTCGGTCTCAAACCCAGGTTGGTCTGGCTGCAGAAAGCCAGGGAAAAAACCAAAGCAGCCACCACACTCAAGATTTCAGGAATGTGCTAAAGGCAAATGCATTCTCCTCCCACCCTCCCCAAGAGTATTTTTTCCTTCAGCTATTTCAGTTAACTGAGGCTAAAATAAGAACAGGGAAAGTAACTCCAAGGTTAAAAGTGCTTGGCCGTGGTTTGTAGACAACACGCTGTGATCCTGCTGTCTCAGGTTTCAACAGGTTTGAGTGCATTAAACATGGACTATTCTGCTACATGGGACCATCTACCATTTGATTGAACTACCTTTGAGATTAAAACAACTGCCAACAGATCACCTATAAAGAAACACACAGCAAGTGAATATAAAAGATTTGTTAGGGAGAACACCAAAATAAATAGTCTCACTGTCTTGGTGCATTCACCACAGGCTGCACAGAACACTAGCTTGACTAAATACTTTCAATGCAGAGTTTCCAGACCAAAATCTGTTGCTGAGCTGCGTGAGCAGCCCAGAAATAATGTATTTTCCCTTTTAACAGAGATTTCTCAATGTGGTTTTCTTTCCTTCCAGCTGAACAGCATACAGAGACTGCACCTCTCTGCAACTCACACACAGAGAGCACTGTCCCTTTCCCACAATTTCCCCCCTTTACCTAAAGGATACTGGGAAACGGACTTGGATTACATCCCACCCTTGGCTGAAATCTGGAGGTTTTCATCCAGGCTGCTGCCCACTTCCCTGCTGGGATGCTTCCCTGAGGTATCAAGATGTGCTTTTAGGTCCTTAAAAGCTCACATCGTAGAAGCACAGAGAAAAGGGACTGAGACCACTGAGCAGGTTCATTGCTGGGTTGGATGATTAAAAGCAGCCAGCTCGCAGGCAGCACCCACAGCAGCACAACGGCAGACGGGGACAAGGATTCCCTGGTATTCACCCACCCACAGCAGGAATTAGCCTGGCAAACCCTAGCCATAGATATATTTTAGAAGAGAAAAAGGCATTTAGCTATTTGACCAAGCTGAAACATGCTCTGTTTTCCCCTATAAGGGGTTTTGAATGCTCTTCTCCCTCCAACCCAGTGGTGTTTTTGGTCCTCTCCTGGTGCCGGGAAGGGTTGTGACCACAACCATAGCTTTGGGATCCAAACCTCCCCCAAACACCCACTAACACTGACAGAGCCAGACTTCGCAGCTGGCCAGAGAGGCAGAATGAACCTGCCAGTGCAGAGCAATAACTCCAGATTCCCACCCACAGCTTTCCAAGACCTCCCTTAACTCTGCAGTGACCCGATATTGATTCCCAGTGCCATGAAAACATAAAGAAGGTCGACCCCATTTTTAGCTATTATGAGGTCTCTAATTTCATCCCAACCAGGTCACAGCATTTATGTTTTCATTACCCACAACCTCCCAGGTCACCACAAATACGAGATCACGGCGCCAGTGCTTAATGGCTCTTTAATTCAAGAGCATTTCAGAGTTAACAAATGCAATTCAATTTCTCAAAGCCAAGTGGCTTCCTGACCAGATAACACAGCCTCCAATCCACCCTACCAAATCCATAGGCCACTGGTTTCTGTAGGAATAGAACTGGAATGTATGGGAGCATATAAGAAATTACAGGGTGGAGGCAATTTGTTTTTCCCTACACATACTTGTAATGTTTAGGAAGTTTCAAGTCCTCCCCATCTCAAGAGGGACTTGAAAGGGAGGAGGACATTTTACTTTATTGTTGGGGCTTTCTAACACAGCAAGCTCTAAATACTGAGGACGATTTCTGGAGAGATGCAATAGCCTTCAATTAGATTTTAAAGGAAGTCTAAGCACTTTTATAAAAGAGACACTCAAACTCAAATCACTGGCAGGCATTACTGAGTGTGCTTTGTGCTGAGAGAAAACATAAATATTCCCCCAAAATTCAGCTGTAATAGTGCAGCTGCCTGACTTGCAAAGCTCCTCCTGCAGAGGTTTCCTATTCTCATTACTTTTACTGTTCATCTTTTCTTACTACTTTAATTTCTGAGTCCAGCAAATTCAAGTGATGAGATGAACACAGCCTGCAAAGCTCCAAACAACAGTTTAAGGATGGTTACAGGCCAACAGGAATACAGAATCATAGGATGGTCTGGGTTGGAAGTGACCTCAAAGACCATCTCGTTCTAACCCTCTGCCATGGGCTTCCACTAGCCCAGGTTGTTCAGAGCTCCACCCAACCTGTCTTTGAACACTTCCAGGGATGGGGCAGCCACAGCTTCTCTGGGCAAACCTGTGCCAGGGACTCCCCACCCTCACAGAGAATTTCTTCCTAACATGCAATCCAACCCTGCCCTCTGTCAGCATGAATCCATTCCCCTATTTATGCCGTTATAAAAAGTCTCTCTGTATCCCTCTCGTAGGCTCACAGGCACCCAGGCACGTGCAGAAAACCCAAAGCATCTCCTCTCACTGCCACGTCTTTTCCCAGAGGCATCTTGGACCAGAGATCAAAGTCATGTTGTTCATACATACAGTCAAGACAATTTAGGACACTCTGAAGAACTTCAAAGGTTTTACATTTCTACCTTTTCTCCTGACTCCAGGGATGCCAGCAGATGAAGAGAGGATACAAATGGACTTGGAATTTCCTGTTTTCCAGGAGAGGTCATAAACAATGCCCAAACCTTTTGTTTTTAAGAAAGCATCATTTTCTGCAGAATATGCAAACAGTGCTGTACAGCACAGACAGAAGATGGAGGGAATCAATGATATATTAATATTTTACCAGCCTTATTTGCAATTGCCTCTCATTTCTTTCAGCAATGCAGCTTTCTAAACCCAAAAGAAATCTGAGCAGCACAGCCCAGCACTGCCCTTAAACACTGAAATACAGTGCAGAGCTGATGTGGTGCCAACCCTCACTGCCCCACCAACAATGAGCAAGACCATGGCTCATCCCCTCCTGAGAAGCCTCTGCAGGGAGCTGTAGCCAAAAACCAGAAAAAGCCTAATTTTACCTTAATGGAAGTGGTTACCTTGGGATACAGCTGGATCTCAGGCCTGCTGAATGAGACCAAGGTTATTTTTAGGATGGCCGATTCCCTGACCATCACTGCTTTTCAAAAAAAGACTCTGCAGCGAGGTGGGAAATTACTTAAAGCTTTAAGAGAAAGGCTCTTCTGACACAGGAGGAATGCTTGGCCAATCCTGCCAGGATTTGGACTGCAGCTTTGGTACAGCCAGGGGTTTATGGTGACAGGGAAAGGGCCTGTGTCATCATCCCTTCCTCTCACAGTCCACCCGACACGCAAAATTGGGAGTCACCAGCTGGGCAGTACAGGTCACCCAGCTTTAGGCCAAGGACTTGTTCCCCACCACCAGGGAGCCCTGCAGAGGCTATGGTCAAGGGGCACAGAGGATGTTCCCAGCTAGCAGCAGAAGTTGGATCTCAGACAGTATCTAGTTCTTCTGACGCAGAAAACCACTTCTGCATCCTGCTGTGGGCTGCGGCAACAGAGCACAGCTGAACACAGCGAGCAGGAGCTGGGGCAGGACCAGCCCCAGTGAAAGCCCCTGAGCTGCCTACAGAGGCGGACACATCTCCAGAAACCCAGCTCTGGGGAGGAGACCACCATAAACCACACTCAGTGTTCATAAAACTCTCGACAGTTTGCAAGGCAAGGTGTGTTAGTGACCGAGGAAGCCTCCCAAGTGTCCCAAGGCAGCAGCCAGGCCCATGAGCTGGCAGTGAAAACATCAACATACAGTCATAAAACCCAGCCTCCCTCCCTGCTGTCTGCCCAAAGAGGCCCTGAAAGAAAGTGTGGTAGGATTTACAGGCACTGAGACGATGCCCCCCACATGAGTGTCAGACCTGGTGTAAAGCAGAGGCACTCCAGGTCTGCCAGCAGGATCATTAGCAGGATCCTAGCACATATAATAGCCAAGCTTTTCCCATACCTTTTGTATCCTCTCCTTCTACAAACATTCTTTTCATTTTAAAAAATCTGCTTCCTCACAAGCATCACTGACCTCAAAATCATGGCTCTGCCATGATTCCTGGGCACTCAGTTGTCACTTGCAATTTCAGTGCAGCCCTGTCTGTGTGCAGGGCTGTGAGGGAGAAAGGCACAAAGAGGTTGCTTTTTGTTAAATAGCACAGAGTGTGCTCAAAAAAAAATAATCCCATGAGAAGGATGTAGGTAAAGACAAACACATCCACGGCACCACGATTAGCTGTCATCAGGCACAGGCAGCGTCCTGCTGCTTCCAAACCCACTGGAGGTGGAAAAGAGCAGCCTGGAGTACCAGCAACTCCTGCTTGCTTTGCTTTCAGCAGTTACAGTGCCCAAACCAAGAGAAGGAAAAGTCAGGAAAATGAGATGGACTGGGAAAAGAAAGCAGAGAGAAATCCTAACCAGCAGGAGTTAGTGCTTGCTGGCAGCAAAACCAGGCACAGCCTTCTGCACCAACTACTCACTCCTCAGCCAGGGACCCACAGCCTTTCCCTGCAACCCAGCATGGAGAACGTGCTTCATCCAAGGGTAGAGCCTTCTCCTAATCCTGCAGAGTTGAGGAGCAGTAACTGGTTAATCAGGTGGTAGAGGTAAGCCCCACTACCTGCAGCACAGCTTAGGGCATTATTCACCAGGGTTTAGAGGAGAAAACCAGCACAACAGAAGGAAGAAAAAGAACAAGAAATCTGCACGTCCTCAAGTAGCATTTTGATTTCACAGAAGAACAGCATTACGACAAGGGTGCACGTTTTAAGTGCCCTAAATAAACACACTTCTACAGAGCACATGTAGATGATCCCTCACAGCTTTCTGCTGCAGGTACACAGGTGACAAGCACGGCACAAGTCTCTACCTGTTGCAGCTGAAATGCCAGGAGCAGCAAAGAAACCAGGGCACGCTGACCCGCAACAACAACCAGGCAACAAGAATTTCCAACTCGATGGCAGATAAAACCGAAACATCTGACCTCACCTGAGAGAAGCCTGTTTGAACGAGCACTTCTAGCTGCCTGATTTCCTTGAGGCTCAGGAACGGAAAGAAACACTCCTAAAGCAGTAATTAAAAATGTGCAGCAAAAGGCAAGGACGGCTGCCAGCACGAGCACGGCTCAGTACCTCTCACCTACCAAGCAGAGAATCCCACACAAAGCAGGCTGTGTCCAACACCATCATCACCTCAGATTCCCAGGTCAAGCCCGATGTGTCCCGACGGTCTGGGATAATTTCTCCTTTTGATTCCCACCCGCTGTCTGTGTCGCCAGCGACGCCAGGCTGGAGCCTCCCCGGGTTTCAGGGACAGAAGGGTGGGAGCGGTGAAGCCCGTGAGGAGACGGCCAGGGCTGCACGCCCGTTCCCAGCACTGAGGGGCTTCCAGGGAGCCTCTCCCGCCGCCCCACCGGCCCCGGCGAAGTTGCGTCCCGACGCCCACACTTACCCAGTACGAAGCAGAGGAAGCGCCGCGGGATTAGGGCCATGGCCCCGCAGCAGGAGCCGCTCCGCTCCCGGGGCCGGGCGGGCTCCGCGCCCGCGGCCGGCGCTGCGCGCAGGGGCGGACCCGGGGCGGCCGCGAGCCCCGCCCGCTCCACGAGGCTCGCTCGGCCGCAACACCCGCTGCTCCCCAGGGACGAGCTGGAACTGTCGCGAGGCGTCTGCAGGACGAAGCCGAGGCTCTCGTTACCTCCGACTCCGCACCCGTAGCCCAGAGCCGCGGGAAAGGGAGCGAACAGTTCAGAAGCACCGAGAAGTCTTTCTTCCCCCCACGCGGTTTCCTTAGCCCTGCTTCTGTCTCCACCGAAGGAATTTCTCCCTAGCCTGAAGCTGAAAATCTTGCCGTCTTCCTTTTATATGTTGGATATGAACATACAGGATGCAGCGCAATTGTAGGGAGAAGGTAAATGTTTTCTGGTTTTCTCTGTCGTTTTTTTTTTAACCGACTGGAACATCATTACTGAGCTCCGACAGCTCCACCTGCAGCTCATTACCGAATAATGGCTGAGCAGCAGTGCCTGCCTGGGCTCCTCAGGATATGCCATTAGGGGCAGGTGAGGGCTCCAGCTGCAGCGAGGTCGCTGGCCCGCAGATCGCTTCTCTCACATTTTAAGTCAGCTCTGCCTTTCAAAGGGAGAAGAACTATGAACAAGGAAACCTGGAGGAACACCACAGTTGCACTCATTTCAGTGTTTCACACTGCAGATACTTCTCCTTTCCCAACAGAAACAAAACAGCCTGCACGCCAGAGAGCCAGTTCTTCCTAAACTATTAACACCTGCCTAATTACAGAGTCAAGTTCAGGGAACAGAAACAGCCACAGCTGCTATTAATAATGTGGCACAGCAAAGCCTATGCCTGCTTTCAGCTTAACATGACCAGGGAAGAAACCAAAACCTCACCTGCAGCACCAGGACCAAGGGTACAGTACAAAGCCGGGTTTTGACAGAGTTACCGACAGCGGTTCTGCTACGAGGAGAGGGAGTGGATGAGATCTGAAAACAACAGTGGCACAACTCTTTGAAGAACAGATTTTAACCTTTATTGACCACAGATCAGTTCTCTCACATTTTAAGTCAGCTCTGCCTTTCAAAGGGAGAACAGTAAACAAGCAACCTGAAGGAACACCACAGTGCATTTGTGTTTCACATTACAGACACTTCTGCTTTCCCAACAGAAAGAAAACGGCCTGCCCGCCAGAGAGCCAGTTCTCCCTAAACTATTAACACCTGCCTAATTACAGAGTCAAGTTCAGGGAACAGAAACAGCAACAGCTGCTACTAATAATCTGAAAACAGCACAACATTGGCACAACTTTTTGAAGAATAAATGTTAACTTTTATTAGTAACTAGGGGTGCTCTTTCCAGTAGCAATTGCAGCAAGATCTAGAACAAAGTACAACAGAAAGGAGACAGAGTTAGGATAGATGAGCTTTGAGCACAATCACCTTTTCTTAAATGCATTACTTACTTTTTTCTTACTACGGACAGATGGGAGTTCTTTTTCTCCATTATTCACTAATGACTAGGCTATTTCACATCTCCCTCATGATCAAAATAAAAATTATTATAATTTACCACCTCTTTCGGAAACCAATACAAAAAAATACAGTAATAGGAACAATTATGACTGCAAAGCCCACACACCATTTAACATATAAATAATCACTTGACAAGGAAAGCAGAACACATTTTGAGGCTTTTAAAACTTAGTCATTGACAACACACTCAAGTGTAAGATACTATATTTTTGGCACGAGTTCATGTCTCTCTATCTGCAGTCCAGTGGAAGTCAGTCAGCAGACTAACACTTTTTGCAGGAAACCTGCTAGTGGCACTGCTAGCAGGTTCCTAAAGGTACCTCTAGGTACCCAAAGCAAACAGGGTACTGAGCTTAGTAGACCAAAACAAGGACGTCTCCTACAGGAGAACAGACACACACATCCCGGGAATTCTGGACTGTGGTTTCAGCATGTTCAGCTCGCTGCAGCTTCCTGCAGTGCTACATCACCATGCAAAGTGATTAACATGACAAAACTACAAGACATGCAATCTGGTTCTGTCAGATTTCTAGTCCAGAGCTGAACCTCAACCATCAGACAGAAGTCACCATTTCTTCTGAACCAAAACTGATCCCGTGCTGGGATTTCTTTATGAAAGGCTACACAAGGGCTGGCCATTAGATGTCACCTTTGTGCAGAGCATGTGGGACTATGCCCTCCACAAAGGTAATCAGTAAAGCAGTCTAGTAGTAAACCCCCAGTACACCAAATTCTACAGGTGAGACAGCTCCCAATCCTTAGAAACTAGTGTTTCAGTGGATTTACTTCGGTACACTTCTTGCAGAGCTGCTAAACTAGTCAGGCTATAGAGCAATACAAATTCAAGTGGTTTTATATTGATGTATTTCTGCTGGAACACTCACTGTTTTTCACTGGTTTTCCTGCCCACAGTTGGGCATTGATTTCCTCAGAATGGCAGAGGTCCTTTCCTCAACAGTACTGATGGCCAAGCCACATAGCATACCTTTGTTGTTTTTCCTCACCTGCTGAATAGCCTCCACAATCTGGTCTCTGTGGAAATGAAAGAAATTACTATTTACACCTCACATTTTGTGCAATACATTTAGCACTTAGTTACCATGGATATTGGCTCCATTACAAGTCAGAGCAAAAAAGAAGTCCCAGAACTCTCACCTGCTAGCCTCTGGATGGATTGCTTGAAGTCTCTTAATCAGCTTGGTAAAGCTGCTCAAATTCAGTGCATAAGGAGAATTAAAGATACCACCTGGTTCCATGGTGTAAGAATAAGATGTTTTCTGCAGGGAATTTTCTCCAGTATCCTAGGATTGCATCAAAATAAGGAAAAAGTGAATGGGTTAAGTATTGTACAGGTCATAATACAGGTCATAAGCTCAGGTTGCTCACAGCCCCATCCAACATGGCCTTGGACACTTCCAGGGATGGGGCAGCTACAGCTTTTCTGGGCAACCTGTGCCAGGGCCTCACCACCCTCACAGGGAAGAATTTCTCTCTAATATCTAATCTAAACCTGCTTTCTTTCAGTTAGATGCCACTTTGAATATTCCTGTTACAGAACAAGAAAAGACCCAAACGATACAGTGACCAATACAGCCTCAGATGAGTAAATTACTTCAACACAACCACTCGTATTATCCAATCTGTAAATTAGAAATAAAACTACTACATGCATTTATGTGTAACTTACATTCCTGCTACTTTAAATTACATTCTATTACCATTTCCCAAAGGACTGGCATGTTTAAAGAGAAATCCCCAAAGACAGCAAATCTATGTAGTTTACGAGAGCAATACCAGCAAGTACTAATTTGGCATTTACCCTCCAAGGACCAAGCTGAGCCAAGACAAAATACTGTATTTGTACACAGATATTTCTTAGATTTATACTAAAATATCCTACAGTTTCTTTCCAATCCAGTACCCCAAAATCTTTCCTGTATAAAATCCCAGGACATTCACATAAAAAAAAGGTGTTACTCAAAAGGGGAGAAAAACAACATGAAAAATCTAGTGCAATTTTGAAATAAGTAATTGCCCAACTGTCTTAAGATTGTTAATTGTTAAAAAACCATTATTTTCACAATAAAAAAAAAATTGTTAAAAAACCACTTTGCTGCAGGGCAAAGCAACAGTGCTTTCACTCTTCTGTCACATGCCAGAACTTTATTACCAATACATAACACATTTTCCTATCCTAACATAATTTTCTACATATTAAATGTAACATGTGATGAAACAAGAAGTTTTAAGACTCTTAGTCTGCCATATAGCAGAGGTTTGGTAATAATTATTTACCTTTTGATTATCTCCAAGCAAAGAATGTACCAACTCTTCAGTAGGTGATTTCAGGTCAGGGAACTTGACAGCAAATGTACAAATGAACTCATTAGAGAAGCAAGACATTACTACTACAACTAAAACAGACGTACCTCCGACACTGAGGAACTTGGGCCACCAACATGAACAGAAGAATGTTCATTTCCACTCTGCACTGTCTTCACTTCTAATAACAAATATAAGAAAGCAAAGAGTTACAATTATTCTGGTGTCAGTTTTTTTAAAAGTTTTCTCTCTAGGCTTTCCAAGATTTACAGAGAATATGCCAGTGAGAACTAATAGAATGAAGAGGATCTTCTAACAGAAAACGAGTCTCCTGAGAAGCACAACAACTCAGTCCCTCAGTGTTTCCTAAGGTTTGAAAAGGCACAAAAGGCAGAGAAAACACTGCTCTGAACTGAAAGGTACCAGGGCTGAAGGCTGGACAGGGGAGCCCTCAAGCTCTCTGCCTTCAACAGACGGGGACTTCTCAGCATGCCAGTCTGTGTGACCCAAGTGTCCAAACACAGACCATTCTCAGCTAACTCTTAGTAATCCAGCATGGGAAGGAGGGGGATGAGGAGAAAATAAAAAAGGATTTCTACCTATGTGACTGGCTGGACATTTACTAATTTGAGTTTAACCACTGCAAGTAAAGTTTTCAAGGAAAATGTGGATGAAAACAACTGAGTTATCTGCAAGGATTCAGCATAAGTCAATGAAAAAGTAAGTCTGAAAACCCAGCTGGCATTTTTTCCAGGTTTACTTACGCTTGTAGAAGGAACAGACTACTCAAATAATAAAAAACCACCATCATTAGGTGTGTCAGCTTAAAGCACATGACTCTTAAATCACCTGTGCCTTGCTTTTCTTGTTGCTTTTTCGTTTCTTCAGGTATTACTGGAAAATCTGACATTGTCAACTCTTCTTTAGCATCAAACCAATATTCAGTCCCTTCCTCAGTTTTCATACGGCCTTGACAATTGAAATAAAATTCAGTCCGTTAAAATTCAAACCGTGTTATGTCATATGAATATCTAATTTCTATACTGAAGAGGATTCCAGCTACCTACATGACTTAGGACTACATTTAAAAGGTGACACAGACTACTTTTCACTTCTACTTTAAATATAAATTTTTTTCCAAGACATAAATAATCATATAAGCTCAATATTATTATCATAAAGATAAATTATTATTTTTAAAGAAATTATGATAGCTGATATATAAGCATTCTATCACAGAAAGAACAGCTGACTATCCATAGGTATGTTTTACACAAGGTTTGTTTTTTTCCCCAACAACTTAACTCACAAATAACATAATATTTTCACTAGATGCAGATCACTTACCATGTTTTAGATCCCGACCTTTATGCTGTCCTTCCCGTGTCTCAGGGGAAGCAGAGTCACTTGGCTGACCACCTTCAGTCTGTGACTTGTCCTACAAACATGTTTCACTTTACATCACAGCACTTGCACCTGATTATATATTATTTTTCTAAGCTTCAGAATATAAGTTGATTACATGGGTAAATTTTAAGATGTTATCCTACTGATTGTCTTCAAGAACCCCCAACTTATTTTGAGCAGGCAATCGAAATTGTGGACGCATCAGTTGCATTTGTGATTAGTGGCAGAGGATCTTGGGCTGAGCCCTGAAAACTGTGATTGTATTTGCAGGTAAAAGGAGACCGAGCTGCACAACATTAACACCTATGAAACTCAGCAGTGAAGAAACTCCCTACCCTATTGACAGCAATCTGCTCTTGCATTTCTGGTGCTTCAACATCAGCTTTTTCTTCACCTGGAAGACCACTAAAACAGATCCAAGAATTTCATACAAAATATGGCACAACAATTTTAAATTCTACAATTACTTCTACAAGTACTCTGACACATTAATTTCAATATTTCCAAAAGCTCACAGTAAAATAAACTTACTTAGTAAATCTTAGCTTTTTTTGATTATATGTAGATGGCTTTCTGCGGGATGTTTTGGTGTATGTCCTTTACAATTCGAAATATCTCTGCAATTTTTACTAATTAATTATAAACCAATTAATTAATTATAAACTAATTAATTATAAACCTAACTGCCCTTTTTTTCCTCAATTGATTTTACTAATGCTTAAAAAGAAATTTCAAAAAGGTCTCCAGTTGTTTGCCTGATTCAGTAAAATTTATTGCCAAATTTGGGTTTTTATCTCTACTCAATGGCACTGGACATGGTTCCTGACTATGCTATACCACGTATCTGCCTGAAATATGAAGTTATTTTTCTGTGGTTCTTCATAACTGAATGACAATCTTAGCAGAACAGCTGTTTATATGCTCAATATTTATCTCTGTTGGCAGCAAAGTGCTTTTGGGGTTTTGTGGCTGCTTGGTTTTTAAGACAGATCCCATCATGACTGGAGACAAAGATTTTTAGTTGTGAAAGTAGGGAACCAGGAAAATGACTTGTAAATTGAAAACTGTTGAAGTTTTTTAAGACAGTAAAGATGTAACTCCCTAGTTTGCATGAGTAAAATGCCCTTAAAATAAAATCATTACATCCAAAGGACAATGCTAGTCTTACAGCTAAACAGTCTGAAACAACAAGATACATTCTGAAATCAAGAAATTTTAAGTTTAACACCCTATAAACTCCTTCCTCATTTATTTTTAGGAAGTACAACAAGAAATGAGAACTACTTACTCAGAGCCAAGAGACTTTCTGAAAGACTGTCAAGAAAAGAAAGATTTGTCTTACTTTTCTGAATAAACCCATTAATATTAAAAACTGTGTAGCAATTAAGAAATTACCTTGCCAGGGACATAAAAGGAAGAGATTGGGGGTAACTTCACTTCAACTGACAGTGGTGGGAGAGAATTTAAAGGTATGCCCATGTTTATTTCCATTCTCATGTTGTTGTAATTATTTTCTAGCTCTTCCAAAACCAACAGGAAAGATGAATATAATTCAGTCTTCTCATCACATCTACTGAAATATGGATAAGAAAATAACACCAACTTAGGCAGATATTTTCTTTGTTTTACTGCTTCCAGAACTGCCCAAAGATTTTACAAGATTCCTCCACATTGTACAAAAACACAAGTTAGCAACTATATTGTGCATCACTTGTTTCGCTTGGGTTTTATTCCTGGAAACAAGCTGTATTTTGGGTCTGTGAATGCTACAAAAAAATTAAAGCTGGAAATAAGACTTGGCAGTTACAAGAATGTAAACTTCTCTGGACAACAGCACCAATGACAGAGACTCTGACAAGCTATAGATAGACTATATCAGTACCATTTAGCAATTAATGTCTGATAACCAGTTATCCACTTCATTTAAAAGGACGTGAAAGTACGTGCCTTCCAAAAGAGGTGTTTTCCTCCAAAGCCAGCTGATAAACCATTAAGGAGTGCTGATAGCACATCTTATAATGGATGGCCAGAAGCTGCAGTTCTGCCTCAGTCGCTCTCTGCAGTGTGTTTTGACAGCAGCTTGATACAGAGTTCTTCTCAGTTTGCTTGTTGAGATGTACTGGCCTTTAAAATAATAATAACAGAATATTGATTCCAGGGCTTCCAAGGTTTTGTTTACATTCATTGCATTTTATTTTGAAACAAGGAGCTTTCCAGAAGCTATTTCTGATAGGTTTTAAGGGAAAAAACCAAAAAAATAACATAGTTCCTCCTATTTACCCCACAGAAAGAATAATGCTTTACAGTATCTTTTATGTTATATTCAGCCTTAACTCAGAGGAGGGAACTGCACCTGCAGCATAATAATTTCTATCCAAAAAGTGAAGCCTTAAGAAAAAAAAGAAACTTAGCAGTTCTGTGGATGTGCAAACACGCTTATTTTGTTTACACAGTCATGGAATAATTTAGGTTGGAAAGGATCCCTGGTGGTCAGCACCTGCAGTCCAAGGCTGCTTTGGTCTTTGTTCAACTTCTGGAGGTCTTCAGCTCACTTTTCTCATCTGTCCAGGTCCCTTCCTACCCTCCAGAAGCTGCTGCCCAGCAATCTTTTAACACCATCAGTTTTGCCAAGTCACAGACAATCTTTCAATCATTAAAAACCCTCTTATCCAGCATCTATAATTCCAAACCATGAACAACTCAACCCACCTGTCAGTGCTTATCTTCCAATCACAAGTACACAGCTGGTTCTTTGATTCCCACTGCTCCTAAACAAAAAAAAATTTTAAAAAGTTACAGATTAACATTCATACAGACAAGTTCTGAGCAACTGCAAGTTAAAAAAGTTCTACATATCAGAATGGTTTGGCAGGTTGGTGGGTTTTTTTTTAAATTACCTGAACGTCTGGGCTCTGGGCTCCAAATGACCATTCTGTGTTGGAAGCAGCATCCACGCAGTTTTGACGGGGCCATCCCACGGGTCGAGATTTGTTCATCATTGTTATCTCTGTGTTAATTGCCCTGGAGCAGAGACAAACCTGAGCACTGCTGCTCCTGCTCGTTGTGAAGCAAGCTCTGAAATCAGAGCTGGCATCGACAGCCTGTGTAACTGCAGAGACAGCGGCCACGCTTTTTGGGGTTCCACGGCGCTCTAAATCCACATAGGGGGGACTTCCACTGGAGGATTCATCTGCAACTTCCATGCCAAAATCAGGATTCTTACTAGTGGGAATTTCAGAGACAGGAAATTGGGTTTCAGGATCCTCTGCAGTGCTGTCAACACTGACGGTACCAGGTTTTTCATAGCTGTAGAAATCAGAGGACTCTGCATGTTCGCAGAACTGCAGAGTTACTTTAGGGGCCCTTTCCCTTGGTGACAGGAAAGGGCCCTCTGGCTTCACTGAGACACTGTCAGCGTGCCTGTCGCTGTCCCCAGACACCTCTTCTTCCCCTGTACTGATATGGGGTCGCACCTTGTGATCTTGTGGTACGTCCTTCACCTCTCCAATTTCCCTCTCCTCAGAGAATTCACTTGAGCTATTTGTATCATCAGCATATTCCTCGTGAGCACTGAGATACTCCAGATGGGAGTCTTCACTTAAAAGGCTTTCTTCACCTAGATCTTCACCTGGACAGGAACCCTGAGTGAAGGAACTCCTTTTGCTGTTAACATGGCTGCTCTTTCTCACTTCCATGGTACCGATGCGCCCTCTTCCTCAGAAGCAATCCACACAACTCACTTCCACTGCAACCTCTCTGGCTCTTCCTACCAGGTTCTCCCCTTAATAAAAACCAAGAGAAGTTCGAGATGCTCCACGGTTTTCAAGAGGACATTACAGTTAAAAAAATACGTTAAACTAACCATCCTACTTTTACCTACTGCATGCTAGTACAGAAGGTAGCAATTCTATGTTATGTTCTCAAAGAAATCCGAAGAGGTCAGGGAAGACTATTACAAGATTTTGCTGTCCTTGACTGTGTCATCTCACTTGAGTAAAAGCATCCTCAGAGACCTACCATCCCTGTTTTCTTAAACTCCTGGGCAAAGCTTCCATGCCTTTAACATGGAAGCATTTCTTGGCTGAAGCATCACAATCCCTGTTGATACACAGTGAACTACTTTACATCGTACAGCACACAAGGGGTTCAGATGCACGTACTGACTCTGAAAGTCGCAGAACCATAAAGTTTTACATGAAATCAGAAAATTGTCCAGTTTTTTAAAACTACTCATATTAAGGAAGAGGTGAACTTCAAGCTCTATGCCTCCCAAAAACTAACCCCCCCCCAGGTGTTGGACATGGGGAAATTAAAGCATATTCCTTTTAACTCTGTGGAAGCAAGAAAGAGTTATCAAGGACAAAACTGTAAGAAAACCTGAGAACCTTTAAAACCAGAAAGTCTGAATCATAAAGGAACAGAGGAAAACAATTTCTTGCAGCAGAGCCCTACTTTTAGCAACAGAAGGAAGCTGTACAATACACTAAAACCAAAGCAATACACCTGCTCTAGACATGCAACAAACCCAGTTTTGTGAAAAACATGAACAAAAAGCAGAGAAAAAGCACATAGGGATGGAGGATGCTCTTTGTGAAGCTTGTTTCTCATAAATACCTGTCAGTTCTTCTCTGCCTTCCCTCAGAAGCTTCTAACGAATTAAAGAATACATAAAAACACTAGACACGTTCCTATTAGGCCTGCTTTCTGAACTACTTAAATGACACATCACAATCCTAGTCACCAGTACATGAGAGCCCTTTCTCAGGGGGAAAAATGCCTTATCTGTCCAATCTGCTTCCACTGATGCCCCTCCACTAGGGATCATTCAATTGGCATAATTTTAAAACACTTTATAAAAATGCTTTAAATCATTTAACAGAAGTGATCAATAGAAGTCATTCACCCGCCAAAGAGAATCACAGAATGGTTTGGGTTGCAAGGGATCTTAAAGGTCCATCTCCTTCCACCCACGGCAGGGACACTTTCCACTAGACCAGGTGACTCCAAGCTCCTGGCCTTGAACGTGGTTTCATTATGCACTTCTACAGTTATTTTTCCATCTAAAACGTTGTGTGTTCTTACTGCATTAACTTTACCTTCACCTCTTAACCGAAGCTTTGAGCGACTCCGTGGAATATCCCAGACGCCTGTACATAAATCACAACGTTATTACCACAGCAAAGTGACTTCACCCACTGTTCCTTAAGAACAAGCCAAGAAACGAGACCCAAAAACCTCCACGTCCCAGGTAAGTTACAATAACCGTGTTGCCGCTGCTAATGACAGAACGAGACGCTGAACCACAGCCGAGCCAGTCCCCGCCGCGGCGCTGGGTGAGGGCGGGGGGAGCCTCAAGGGAGCCCGGTGCTCCCGGTCGCCCGGGGGGAGCCCTCAGGCGGTAGAACCGAGACTTACCGCAGCTCCAGGGCAGGCTGAGCCGCTGTCCCGCTGCCCAGACGAAGCCGCCTGGCCCCGCTGGCGCGGCCCCGGCCCCGAGCCGGCCCAGCCCCGTTACGGACCCCCCGCGGCCCAGGCCCGGCGGCAGCCGCGGCTCCGCCGCACACGCGCTCAACTCCCGTCCGGCCCCGCGCCCCGTTCCCATTGGCTGAGGCGGGGGCCGCGACGACGTCTGATTGGCCGCCGCGGAGCACGCGCTCTCCCTGTGCCACCCCCCGTTTCCCTCCGAGGCGGTGTCACCATGTCCCCCCGAGGCGGTGTCACCATGTCCCCCGGGGGGGTACGGCCAGGTCCCCTCGCAGACAGTACCGCCATGTGCCCTCAGAGGCCGTGCCCCCTGAGAAGCGGCCGGTCCGCTCTCTTCTGCCACTGGGCACAAAGCCCAAACCGCAGCCGGCGTGGAGGAGCAGCAGCTGCCCTTGTAGAGTTATTATACAATAAAAATAAAAGAATATCCTGAGCTGGGAGGGACCCACAAGGAGCATCGAGTCCAGCTCCTGGCCCTGCCTAGAACACCCCAACAATCCCACCCTGTCCCTGAGAGCGTTGTCCAAATGCTCCTTGAGCTCTGTCAGCCTTGGGGCCCCGACTACTGCCCTGGGGAGCCTGTTCAGTGCCCCACCACCCTCTGGGGGAAGAACCTTTTCCTAATATCCAACCTAAACCTCCCCTGAGACATATTAAAACTTACCTGAAAGTTTCCAGCGTGAAGGAGCATGTTACAGGAGTGGAGGCAAATGCAGGTACATATCTGCCACACAGGTACATGTCACTTGTAAAAGGGGCTCTGCTCCTTTCTTTAAACACATACACATAAAGGTCTTAATAAAGTGTGTAAAACATCACTCAGCTGCCTAAAACAACCCCCCAAACACATACTATGGTTTAGAGCATCTAGAGGAGAGAGAAACAAGCACTACCCTCCTTCTCAAGTCTCTTTCATGGAAGTGGCCATTCCGGCAACACCCATGATCAGGGCAGGATGAAATTTCATACTAAAATAACACCATTCTGATGAACAAAGCTGGCTCCTGTTGTGAAAGATTCTTCCAGGGAAAGTTACTATGTGTCACCTCTATGTTCTCCAGAAAGAAAGTGGAGAATTAATCCAATTAGCAAGACCATTCAAATTTCTCCTGCAGGGAGGCTGTCCCCATCCTCCCCCTGCCCAAGTGCACATGGCCACCAGAAGTCCAATATCTGGAGGTACATGTGTGCACCTGACATTAAAAATGTTACTCTATGGAGGTATACATGTGCCCTGCTATTGAAAATGTTAATATCTTAAGGTACGAGTCACACCAGTGCCCTCAGTCACACAAGCTCCTGAATTTGTACATTTTACAACCAGCGTTGCTTATGTTTGTGTGATCCTATAGCAATGTATTAAAAAGGAAAACGAGCTGCTACACTGGTATCATCCCAGAACTCTGTATTTTCCAAGAGAACTTTTCCTGGTAACATCACCGTGACAGACCACTCCATAAAAACTACCCAAACAAGTGACATTTTATTGGCGAATTCTGCTCATAATGAATTTCCTTTTCCACGCTCACATTCCCTAACAGAGCGCTTGGAAAAAAAGCCAAACAAACAAAACAAAAAACCCAACATTTTGGGTAACATTCCATTTGCAAACAATAAAATTATTTAACAATTTGAAATAGAGGATAACAAATTCACATAAGTTCTAGGAAAATCCATCCTGGTTCCCCCCGGAGCTTTTCCTCGCCAGGCTGCCACCACCTCAGCTCCACTCTGGGTCCCAAGGCGCTCTCATTTGGAGCTCAATTAAAAGGACTGGGACATGTGCTATTATTACCTTTAAAAGCCCTGTTGTTGTACATTCTTCACAGAAAAACATAAAACAGTTTGCAGTAAACCAACCAGTTCTTTTTCTTCCCTTATTCTAAAGCTAAGTCATACTGAAAGTTAGGGGGGAGAAAAAAATGTGTCTTCAACATTCATCTACTTTACCACACACAAAGATTTCTACTAAGAGCATATCCAGGTCGAAATAACACATCTGATTTCTGTCATGAGGTTAATGCTTATGGGGTGTGAGATGAAAACTGCTTTGAAATAATAAACACATCCCTTTTTGACGAGCAAAGCATTATTTTTAGCCTTTTGGACCAATGCTTAGTTGCTGAGTTGTTTCTCCTGAATCTTGCCAGAAGAGACAGCTTTCACCACTACCACAAATGAAAAGATGACTGGTGACAATCACATACCTTATCATTAGTAAGATGTTGTATTTAGCATGTTTGTTTGCATTCTAAAAATCCCTTAGCTCATTTTTTAGGCCCCAGAGGCTTTGTACACCAGAAATTATACAAGTCAAGCATAGAAAATTTTAAATTGGTATCCACAGTGATTTTTGAGGTATTCCACAAGAAACCTGGCTCTGCACCTGAATGTTCCTCTCAAAAAACAAACAAACAAACAAAGACCCCAAAGCCCTAGCTGGAGCAGAAATGCAATTTAAAAAGATTCCTTCCATCCCCATGTTTCACCACATTTGATGAACCAGGACCTTCCCCACCAAGGCACAGGAAGGTCCTCAGCTGGCACCTTCACACCACAGGCAGCTCCTCCCAGACCCTGCCCGAGCCATGAGGGACAAGGAAAACAAAAAAATAGTGAGTTTTACAGACTACAAAAGGGGGACTGAGAAACCTTTACTGGAGATCTTAAAAAGTGGGAAACAGTCCTGTTGGCTGAAAGAATTCCTGATGTATAGAAAATATGTGCCCTGCATAGAAACATTCCTTGAGGATGAAGACCAGTTGGACACAGTTGTGCATTATCTGCAGGAAGTATATGCCAAGATGGACAAGGCAAACTTCCAACACCCCCTTGGTGACAGCATCAGATTCATAATTAATGTCCTCTTGCCGGAGGTGAGTGAACATGAAACTGTGGGAAAGGTAACTGTAAAGTAATAAATAACTTGAATTACTCCAGGCAGTTTGCAGAAAGCCTGATTTTTTCAGTATCGTCCTATTGCTCGCTACAGGCTTGCCTAAAATCAAGCTTGCTTGGAAGAAGTTTGCCATGACTTTCCCATTACCAGGCTGAATTACTGGCATAATTCATAGAATCACAGAATCCCAGAATGGTTTGCATTGGAAGGGACCTTAGAGATCTCGTTCCACCTCCCTTGTCATGGGCAGAGACATCTTCCACTAGACCATATTGCTCCAAGCCCCGTCCAAGCTGGCCTTGAACTCTTCCAGGTATGGGGCAGCCACAGCTTCCCTGGGCAGTGTGTCCAATTCAGTATGTTTATATCTAGAGATAGATAATTTGAGGACTTTGAAAAGGATGCAGATTTTAGATACACTTCTCAAAATTGCACCTAGTTGGTCTGGTCATGTCTTATGCATCAGGACAGATCCAACCATTGAATTTAAGGTTTATACACAACCCAGGGACTGCATCTGCCTCTGAACATATTTCCTTTCACTCTGAAGTGGTTGTGAGCTTGCAGGAGCAGAGGTTTCTTGAAGTATATACTACTGGGCTTTCCCCGTGGAGCAGTGGTGCAAGTATTGATGGCTTTATTTCAAGTAGACATCCAGTCTTAGGCTAAAACAAGGAATGCGAAGGACATTGAGGGGCTGGAGCGTGTCCAGAAAAGGGAGTGGAGCTGGGGAAGGGTCTGGAGCACAATTCTGGTGAGGAGCAGCTGAGGGAGCCGGGGGGGCTCAGCCTATAGAAAAGGAGGCTTAGGGGAACCTTCTTGCTCCCTACAACTCCCTGACAGGAGGATGGAGCCGGGAGGGGTTGGGCTCTTCTGCCACATCTCAAATGGAAGGACGAGAGGAAATGGCCTTAAGTTGTATCAAGGGAGGTTCAGATTAGATATTAGAAAACATTTTTTTACTGCAAGAATGGTCAGGCATTGGAATAAGTTGCCCAAGGAGGTGGTGGAATGACCATCTCTGGAAGTGTTCCCTAGGGGCACAAAAAAAGCTGCCTTCATCCTTTTCCTGGGATATTGATCAGTACTTCATTCCCAAATTTCCTTGTGCACTCAGAAGAGATGAAGAGGAAGGTGTTGTTTCCTAGCCAAACCAGAGAAACACATTCAGACACTGTTTTTGGTTTGTTTAGTGAAGGTGCTCTAAGAAGATACCAGCGATTCCCTTGCGTTGAAAATAGCAGCGGTTTGTACTGTAACCTCCCGTCTGCAAGGAAGTGGCTGGGGAAAGACCTGGATCAGAGAGTCTGAAGACCAAGTTAAGAAGGAATGCGGTCTCCTGGGTCTCGATTTGGCTTGACAGAACCATATCTATTGACGCAGCATGGACAGAAGATTGCTTCTGTGGAACAGCAGATGCTGCTTCACAGTATGAGCAGATTCTGAAGGGATTGGTCGCTTGCCTCAGGCGCTTTCCTGTAAGGGGCGAAAGGGGACGGGCAGCTTTATCCCTCAGGTAACTGCTGTTCTCCTTTGAGAACATTCAGAATGATTTCCAATAAACCAGTGCTGTAGTGCTAGTCATATGCAATTTTTGGCCACACAATAATTGCCTGCAATATCTTAATTGGTTATGCTGATTTTCAGGAAAAGTGGAAAACCTTTATAATGACCTAAGAAGGAAAGAAGTCGCTACTTCTGTATTTGTAGAAAACCCATAGGCAGTAATATTTTCTAAAGTGCTTCTTTACTTATCAGTTACTCTTTTAAAAATCAGACTTTTAATTTGTAGCGGCATCGTTTCCTAGTGGTTCATGGACCAGTAGATAGTTTCTGATGTAAAAAACCCATTTCATATTCAGTTTACGCAAATGACACTTGCTTTGACAAATGCACCAAAGAAGAGTGATCTAAGTGCAAAACCCACCATTTCTGAAAACACGGCCTTATGCTGGTTTACTAATGCAACTTTACATCCTTTAAAAGTCATTTACTTCAACTCCAAGAGCAGGGATTAAATAATACAAATAAAAGTTGAAAATTCAATGAAGCTATTGCCTATTTACCCTGAAATAAAAGAGTCTCATGATTCCACTGGTGCAAAAATCCCTCCAGACACCTTTGTTTTATTGGCAAAGTCATTTAAGGTCACTTTTGCTTCCAAGACCATCTTCTTCCATGGTTTCCACTGAAGGAGTTTTGCTTTGTAATGGCTTGTGGTTCCACAGTGATTTGTAAATGAAAAACCTACTATGAATAACTCTACCGTAGTCACTAAATTACAGATACTGTCACGAGAAGAGTCCAAAACTTACAGTGTTTCTTTTAAAATTTTCAGCAAGACACAAAATTCCAGTCAAATTGTTTTCTTTGAATACCATTTTAAATGGCAATAAATGGCTGCTGCGCCCTCTGGATGGAGAACTTAATGTGCTTCTTAGGCGGTCGACTGATACTGCACTTCGAATGTCCCCACTGCTCAGCGTGGAAGGGCTCCCGCAGGCACAGCCATTTGGATCAGCTACTCCTATGGATGTAGTGCAGTAGGTTTGAATCTGCGCAGAGAGACCCTCAGCTGGGTGGCACGTAGCAAATTTTTGGGTTGTCTGTTCTCAGAAGGCATGACACAAAGCATCCCGGGCAGCAAGAGACAGAAGCAGCTGCAGCGTCGTTCCAATTCCGTCAAGTAGTAGTGCTTTCTGTCGGGAGGTGGTGGTTATTGCTGCGACAGTAAAGCACTCCGGTTGGCTTTCATCTTCTCCAAACGTTTCACTAGGTGGCCATTGCTCACCTCAAGCTCTTCAGTTTTATCCAGTGCTGAACGAAGCTGAAGGAAGGAAGCAGGGAAAAAAAAAAAAAAAAGAAAAAATAACTTTCACAGTGTTTTCAATATCCAAAGAAAAGCAAGGTTTGTAGCTACAAACACCAACTGATCATATCGCTAGAATTTCCTTCTAACATAAAGCTGTTAAAAATTCCTTTTAGTAGAGTTAAAAGCAAATGTTGCGTAACTGCTTTGAAAGACACACACACACACAGGTATTTTCTAAGCACAATGCCAGGAATCCAAAGTATTTGCAGAATATTGAAGAAACAGCTCAGATTTTCCCTCAGCTCCAGAGGCATGAGGCTCAGTGGTATCTGCTGGGTGATGTACACCTGTCTCACTGCTCAGCTTTTATGCTTCTGGTTCCCAGAACTACATCCATAACCTTAGTTCCCCATAAAACCCACTACAGGATGGGGGTAGGGAGAGAGAGCTGGACTGCACATAGCAGTATTTATGGGCAGTAGACCAGAGGGAGCATTCAGAAAAAGCAAAGAGCCACACTGAGAAAAAAAGTCAAACACCTCAGGAGGCAGGAGTGAGAGAAGCTGATAAAGGTATTCAGGCTGGTTGTGCCAGCTACTTGGAAAGAACAAGAAGTTTGGAAAGGAAAATAAGGTCAAAATTACAGATGACTTGAAGATGCAATGCTTTTAAGAGACAGAAACATGGACAGAATCTGTAGACAGCCACACTACAGCAAACAGGCGTGAAGGGATTGACAGAGCAAGAAAAACAAGCTCACAGAGAACAACTCACATCCATTTAGCCTTCGAATTTAGACTCTGAGCTTTAAAGTTTAGATTGTCATTCCTGGCAAGGTTTGGCACTATGCTTAAATAATGAAGCACCCAAATTAAGTTTGCAGCAGAATTTGCAGCTTTCTACTGCTGTAATTTCTGAACCACATGTTCTCAAAACACCAGTGACGTGTGTTTACAAACCCAGAATTCATACATCCCAAAGCTATGAGTCTTCAGGTAAAACCAAGGATAAAGACAGCAAAGTAGAAATAGGAGCTATTCAGCTTGACAAATGTGGAACCAAAGGAACATTCACAGCTGCAAACCTGAGCATTTGAAGGCTGCTTCCAGGTTCATGTTGTGCAAGTGGAACTTGAGTTTGCTCCAGAGAACCAGCTCTGGTACAAATCAAGGCACAGCAAGCCAGTTTAGGAAGGAATGATGAAACGGCAGTGGGAGGTCACAGTTGAGACTGTTACTCCAGTTTGGGCACCAAAAGTTTGGTTGTACATTTAGAATTGATAACTAAATCAATTTAAAAAATTAGATGTTTATTCTTTGCCGTGCCAATAAGGATGGTTCCTCCTCTAAAACACACCAGGGAGGCAGGTCTCCCCCAACACAAAGCAGGCTGGCTGCTGGCCTGTGACAGCCTGCAGTTAGAGTTACCTCTCTCTGTAGTTTGCGTTTCTCTGCTTTCAGTTCATCTTCTACTCTTTCAGCATTTTCAGCAGCAGTTTTGTATCGGGCTACCTGACCTTCCAGTCGTATTACCTGGTGAAGGCAAAGTTTCTGAATTAAAAGCTGTACCAAGAAGTTACTCTGAAGCTTTACTCTCCCACTAGTACTCAAGGAATAACTAGAGAGATGTTCACTCCTCTTTAATAAAATAAGATATATTTTCAGAAAAAAAAAATATACCAAGGAAGCCTGGCAACAGTAACCTACTCCAGACCTTTTACACTTATCCATATTTAATATGCTTCCAGCAACAAAAAATACAGTCCATTGACTAAAATTCTCTTTGCAAGAGCATTACTGATGTACTCTGGACAAGAGCAAACAATCAAAATTGAACAGCCGTTTATAAAATCCATATATATACATCATATGCCAGGAGCCATTTAAGGCTTGTCAATAGCTGGGCATAAGGAAGTGTTCTGCAGACTTCAGCAAGTGCTCTCAATCTACCTTTCTCTTTGAATGTTTTTCCTTCATTTCAGATGAATAACATATTCCCTCTTTCCCAAACATAAATGAAAGCATTTCAGTCCTAGTAGCCCTGATGCCCCAACACTCCTGTTTCTTAGTTGAAGGGAAAATCACAGCAATCATAATTTATCATATAACAAAATACACTTCCTTTTTGCATTCTCACCGTGCCTAAACATACAGAACAAGCCAAAAACTTACATTCTGCTCCAATGCTGTTATCTCTTGCTCAGACTTTGCCAGTTTAAATTTGAGATCACTGATCTGTCTGTTGGCATCTCCTAAAAGAATTGCAGATTTATCAGAGATGTCAGAACAAGTGTTAGCAGTTTCTAACAAGTCTGTCATAAAATTTCCATGCATCAGGGATCTGCAGCAGTAGAGGAGTTCTCTCTCAAAAAGTGCCCAGCTATAGATAGGCCCCATTCCCATTCTTGCCTGATTCCCTTACAACCACTCTGAAAGCAGAATTACCCTGAATTCACCCCAGCTCTCCTGAGGAGCAATAATACAGATTCCCAACTGCAATCTTACTCCAACAAAGGCTTCTAATTCCCTCACCTCTATAGAGGTGTACAGCTGAAGTTCCCTGAGAACTAAGGGTTCACTCTTACTCTGAGTCGTGTTATACATTTTCTTACTTGCATGCAGGACACAAAATTCTCTTAAAATCAAAATGCAGCTCACTTTGGAGATCAATCATGTGCATATCTGTCCCGTTTTCCAGAACTTCATCTTCTGACTGTGTGTTATCCATCTTGCCATTCTTTTGCTTTTCTTCCAATTGTCCCTTTAATTTTTTAATCTGAAGAACACAAAATAGTTATTAAAATCACTGAGAAAAATTGTGGCTCAGTATTCAAAATCACTCAAGTATTATAAAACAAATTATGTATTTTTTAAACCTACATTCTAGGAAATCTTTTATTACAAAATAACATCCTAGAAATTCTTTTGGCAAACAAGTCATCATATTTTACACATCAGTGCTTATGTATATTCAGGACCAAACACAATGAGTGGAAGAAGGCTATTTTATGAGAAAAGGCATAAATGTTCTGCAGGCACATTCACGTAAAACATTCTTAAAAACCCCCAAAACTGTGTCTGGGCATGTGCAAGTCTCAAGGTCAAGGATCTAGAGGATAAATGGAAGCATGGAGTGACCTGCAGAGAAACAGATCAGCTGAAGTTTTCAGAATAAACTTTATATCCCCTGTGGAATATTATGGAACCAGCAAAAATCACTTTAAATGATATTTACCCATCTACAGCAATTCTTCCACCATTTCTTTCCGAACAGTCCATTACCCGCAGACCCAGCAATCCGGAGGGCTGACTCTTGGAAATAAAATTTGCTGAGCCACATTTGTTTTACCCTTGGCCTTGGCCAATGTGAAGTACTATTTTTTCAGAAACAATCCCAGAGAAGGAGTTTTTAGGTGACTGAGGACACTGAACATGACAGGTTAGCAGCGTGGAACAGGCACACTGGATTGCATTGCTCTTCCCATGTATCCTCAGTTAATGTGCAGAAGAAACGTTTCAGAGGAAGAATTAAGTGGCCAGAAAGGCAGCAAATCCCCAGGAAGAGCAACCCAGCACATGTTCTGCGAGGCAGCAGTGCTGCCGCCCTACACCTTGTGTTGGGGCTATTTCTTTAATCCCTGTTATTCTCATTAAAGATTTTGTAAATAGCATTTCCCTTTCCCTGTGATTACCTGGTCTAGGAGGGATTCTCGTTCATCAATGAGCCTTTTCAGCCTGTCTGAAAGACAAGAGGAAAGGTTCAGTGCTGATGTGATCGCGCGGCACGTTCCGGAGCGCATCTGATACATGTGATGAACCGTTAAGGTTAGTGAAACTACTGGTGGAGGGAGTAATGCACGTACCACAGGAAATGAGGCCACAGACAGGGCTGGGAAGGGGCTGCAGCCAGGGGAGGTTATGTCATTCTCACAGAACATGCTTGTCACGGCAGTAGCTGCATGCAAAGAGGCTAATCTTCTACGTTAGGTTAGCATGCAAGAACTCTAGGGTCAAACACAACTGCAACACAAAATCTCACAAATCTTTACAGTTTAGCACAATGAAAATACTGTAAAAAACCCTATAGTCATAGCTAAGCACGTTCTCAGCACTTTAAATCTTCCCTTCTTTTACATGGCAATGACATTTTGTCTTCAACATTATGACCAGAAAAAACATTTGCCCATCAAATTATTTGTGTTCCGAACACAGTGGTGTGGTAAAACTTTCTCTTCTCTTCATAGTCAATTCTCCATGTCAGATATCAAGAGGCCATGGACAATCTGGGCCAACTGTTGTGCTACACCTGCACTTGGAAGTGTTACAGGTCAGCACATGGATCTGCGTGGCTTTCATTAATGAAGAGCACTCTACAGATTGAGACAACTGGAAAAAAGAACTCCAAATTAAGTAACCAAATTTCTTGGGTTTTTTCCTTCCCCATTAAAGGGTGCAAAACATGAAAGCATTTTGTCAGGTATTCACACATTCTCTTATCACTAAAATTATCTCATTAATTAACAACATCTGTTCAGGTACACCTCAAGCAGAAGTACACTGGAAAGTAGCACTCAAATGCACTTCTTAGAAGAGGCTCTGTTGACCTCAGCCGGGCCTCAGTCCCCAGGTCTGACGTGGGTGTTTACTGCAGGTTTATTTAGCTTGCCTCCCTTGCCAGCAGGCAGCCCCTGGGCAGAACCCAGGGTGTTCAGAGCTCAACTCCACAGCTAAGGTCTGGCCTGCTAATTAAATGGTTAAAAATCCAAAGGTCACTCAAGAAAAAGGTCTTCTTGTAAACTTAAGGAAAGCAATTAACCAATTACAAAGACTGGTGGGCTTTTACCAGGTAAATTCTATTGACAAAGTGACTTAAATGCTTTTGAAGAGCTTTAAAAATGCCAGTCCTCCTTTGTCCTAAAATCCTGAACAGGCCAAAGTCTTGTGGTTCCTGTTAGCACACGCAATTAAAGGGAATAAAGAGCCTGCATTGAATCAAATCATGGGGAAAACTGGTTTTCAAATGAAAGTCCCTCTGTGCAGCAGACATATACAGTCCATTAGCTAGCAATAATGTGTTATGTCACTCCCCTCCTGGCTATACAAATTCCCATACACCAGCAGTCATATCAGAGCATGGAATAAAACCTTTACCTTGGCTTCTGATGCAATACCCCAATATAGATCTTAACGTGGCATCCCAGTGCAGCTATTCTATCCCATCACTTTAATCCTTCTCAAGTCCTATTTTTTTTTTCTTTTACCCAACACTGTTACACCTGAGCATTTCTATGGAAAAACAAAATAAACAAAACCAACAAAACCCCCACATTTTCATAAAATATCAAGAGTAACCAAAATTTACAGGTAAAAACCCCATCAAAATAATAATTTCAATTAAGAAACAAACTTAACACAGAAGTTCTGTAAAAGATGAAAGATAAAGAAAAATAAAGGACAAAGAAGAAAGCGAGGAGAGCAAACAGCAGAAGACAGGTTGAAGATACTCGGAGATAGTTTTGGGAGTCACAGGTTGGCAAACACTGAGAAATGGAGTTCTAAGGATTGGAAGGAGAATGAGGACTGAGGCAGCAGGAAACCTCTGGGCCACTACAAAATTAGCCCAAACTTACTAACTCTAAAGGAGCCAAATAATCCATCTTGATCCTGAAAATAATTTTCTTGTAATTTCATTAACACAACCACTACTGTGGGGTGAAACACACCTGCCTGAAGAAAGGACACCTCCTCCAGCTTCCAGGAAGGAAGCATACCACCTTCCTCCAAGCCCTTTCCCTGCAAAATGGGTGTTAGCATTTTGGGATGAACCTTCAAATCCAATCTCACCATCAGTCCTCTCTTCCCTCATTATAGGCATCTGTGCACTCCTCTGGGACATGCTGGCAGCAGGATTTACAGGACCAGGGAGAAAATTAATTTGCAAAATTGTTTTTCATGTGGGAAAGTTTTCTGCCCGTAGAAATGAAGGTCTTCGAGATTTCACTTATCTTTTAAACCTCCACAGTAACACAGAAAACTTACTTTAGCTTTGCTATCTCTGCAGTCACCTTAATTTTGCTTTTAGGAGACATTATTCCAACAAATCAAGGATCTGAGGACTTTGAGAACAGGTGAGCAGGAAAGAGCAATCTACTGAATTAGGACACTGAATCAGCTAATTGAAATTTTTATCTGTAACAGTCATTATCCTTATTTCACATACAAAGATACTACAATGAATAATTAGAGTGTGACATTCACCTCACTTCACTTTGGAAAACATGATTCCCAGGATACTCACTGCACCAGTTCATGGCTTTCCCACACAAAGGAGTTTAACAGAGGACTGAAGGAGGAACGGGGCCTGTGAGGGAGCAGGACACAGGGGGTGATGGTCACCAGTGTCTTCTGCTATGGTTTGTAAATGAAATTACTGTTCTCATTGCTTTGGCACTGCAGGTGACCCGAGGCACTGCTAACTTGGGTGCTGCTTCAGTGGCACCGTTGACCAAACATCCCTGAATCAGCCACAGATCCTCCATGGCTCTTCCCACTTGGAGGGATGGGATGGAGCTTCCCATGGGATGGGAAGGAGCTGTTTTTATCTGCATGACTTACATGATTTGTGGCCCAGCAAGTAATTAATCATTATGCCAATGAAAGGATAAATTCCACTTGGAGGATGGAAAGACATCCCATGAAATCACAGCAGCAGCCCCAAGCAGCTGTTCAGAGCAGCCTGCAAGAATCTGACTGTGGGATCATTAGCAGGTTAGACAATACTCCTTTCTCCAGATCTGTCCATTTATTTGGAACCTGAGAAAACAACATAAAATACTGAGAAATGCCTTCCTGTCTTTCTCAGAGGACGGATACTGCTTGGGACAGCACAGGATTTGGAAAACATCAGCTTGCAATGCTGATTTTGAAGGGAACAGGAGGACTGTTCTTTCCTGTAGTAAAGGAAATACTGACAAAGAGCATTTCACTATTTTTGTTTCTTTTTTCATCAGGTATGTTTCTTCAGCTAAGGCTTTGAAAGCATTTCAGGCGAGCTCTGAATGTGCAGTAATGCATAAACCTGGGCTACAGGCTACACGTGGCACTGGGCATTGAACAGAAAACCCAGCAAGCATTTGGGGCTATTCTGAAAGACAAAAATCTCCTCCTCGGGTCACATACTCATATTTGAAAGTCAAAACCACCAAAGAAAGTGACAAGCCAGATGTTTTCCTCTATCTGTTACCTGTTGCAGGGGAAATGCCAAAAACTGTTTTCCATTGCTTAACTTCACAAGAGATGCATTTTCTAGGTTATTCCGCCTGAGACACTATCTCCTCTCCCTCTCTAATAGCACAAATTTCACTCATTGTATGGCTGGCATGCAATGCTGAAATTATTAAGTTTTGAGTATGACATTGAGTAGTTGCCTTTATGATCAAGGTAATTTACCTGGGAGACCTCCTCCTCTCCCTCGATGTGCAAATACTCAAGCAAAACCAAAGAGGTAATAGAACAGTGTGACCTTCTCCTCCATGGTACTTGCCCAATTCCAGACGTCACGGACCAGGTGCCAACGGAAGTAACAAGCAGCTAATGTTCCAGGATATATTTCTGGCACATCAGCTACTCTGCACTGCCTGTCCATGTTCTTGCTCCTGCCCTGTTTACACTGAAAGAGGGATAAAAGCTGATACGTGGACAGGCAAGACTGGAGTTGTTTCTCCTCCCGTGACCTGGTTTCAAAAAGGAATTATCTTACAGATGCTTTGTTTTTTGAGGTCGAAAAACTAGTTAAAAATCAGCTCATCGGTGATTCTCTCAACCACCCAGATGCCTTTCAATTAGAAACGAACTCATATAAAAAAGCCAGAAAATACTGGCATGTGGCTAATTTAGCTCAGATAGATCCATCCACGTGTACAGGTGAAGCCTGGGAAGCACATTTAATGATGTATTTAAGTGTATTTAACATTTAAAAAAACACTTTCAACATTAAACCAGATATTACTGTTGAGAGTATAGCAGAGCCAAATCTTTACATAAACACTGCTACACTTAATAAGAAATGCTCTTCAGATCTATGACTTTTTAGATTAGCATTTAGTGTAAACCCTTTAAGAACAACTGCTGATACTTACAGAAACCATGGTGGATCTGCTGTAAGGTGGAGAGAAGCCATATGAAAGGAGTTACAGGGTTACAGACCTGTTAGAGGTTTACAGTTAAGGGTGCCATCATATATTCAAGGTCCTCAAACCCCGAGGCTGCCCAGTCCTAGGAAGATCACTCTTCCAGCTACGTAGCACAACGCAATAAACTGAACAAAGCTGCAGAAAAATGTGTTTGAAATTATACAGATTTAAATAACTATTTATGCAGGTTTAGAAACAGTGCTCTGGACAGGTAATTTATAGTATAAAATATGTTTATTTAAATTATATACAGCAGCACATTTTGATATACATCTTGAAATTTTGCAGTCTGTCTGTACTCTATAGGCTTTGTAACATCAATACAAACACAGCCTTCCGTAGCCCCCACCCCCCTCAATTTGCATTTTCTTCTGATGCTCATTGCTTAAAACAACTTTAAATGAATATTTATATATGTAAAACATGCTCTTCCTCCCAGGCACTAGCAAACATGCAAGAAAAAATATAGCTATGGAGTCCAAATGTCTAATTTATGGCAGGAATTCAAAGCAATCCAGCTTTTCCAAAAAGCACGGGGGCTAGTACACAGAACAACAGTCATCTTTGGTCTGATACCCAATAAGAGTTAAGACATGCAAAGTTATCTTCTTTCCAGAAGGGAGGAGGTAAGATTGTTTCAGAGATAAAAACATTCTTTCAGAATCACAGTTAGCAAAAAATATAATGCAGTAAGCAAATGCAATTTTGAACACAAATCTTCTTGGAAAAATAGATATTTTATACATTCATATCTAGACAGTACTTAAGAGCAGACCTAAGCACACATTACAGTGTGTATTGACACTTTCTCTGGAAAAAATAAAAAACTCATGTGAGACATGATGTGAAAGGCCTATTGTGGTGCAAAGTGCCTAGGTAAGTAAACATGTATATATTTTTTCTTTTCAGCAAACTAAGACCTGTATGTTGCACTTTCTTCAAACTGTATATTATTCTTCCAAAGTGCTTAGACTAAGCAGATTCACAGTGATCCTACTATATTTTGGAATGTGACCATATTAGAAATACACATGAAGTGGAATGAAAATATCTTCTTTTTTTCCATATTAAAAAAATAAGATTGGTTCATAGATTTTAATCATCCTGAAAGCAGTTTCAACATCAGTGTGGCTGATCTGCTGAGTTCCTTCATGAAGTGTTAACGTACTTACTGTAGATCTAAGCAGAAGTAAGCATGTGCATAAGTTCACAAAGGTCCAATGCACATATGTGCATTCAGGACATCTGTCATCTAGGCTAGAATAAAAAATCACCTACAGAACTTACTCAGCAGCAGTTATCCACACCAGAGTTATGACAGTCTGCATGGTCAATTTGTGAAACTCATTTGGTGATAACCTTTTAACCTGAGACACAGCAAAACAAAACTCACTCATGACTTCTTGTGGCCAGGTATGTCAGCAAATAACTTAATACTTGCATCACTACCACGTACATACATTGCATTATGATGAGTTACCTATAAAGAAAAAGCTGTAAGAGTATTCCTAGGGTCTGGTGTCTTGTGCAAAGTGCATGTTTCTGTCCTGGGACTGGTCACATGGCATGTAACTTGTGCAGGCTTGAGATCCTGAACTTAGGATATTGTACAGTCATCTCTGGATCTACCTCTGCCTTTTCTACTACCCTGCAGATCCTCCTTGCTTTCAGCCCTGTTAATGACAGCACTTTCCAAATCATGTTCCAAAACATTTTTATCCTGTATTTTTTCCACTGAATTAGAAATTGATGCTTTCATTTCATCTTCCATCACATCAGCCTTCTCATCAGCATTCCACAATGCTTCCCCTTGCGAGCACCCTGTTTCTTCAGGCTTATCTTGTTTATGCTGCAAGCTGTTGTCTTTGGTCAAGGCATCTTTGGTTTCCATTTTGTCCGTTCCCTCTCCAGCTTTGCCTGTGTGCGCAGTTTTTCCAACAGCACCACTGGCTCCATCACCCTCTTCTTTCTGTCTTTCAGTTTTCTCTCCATCACATTTTTCATCAGATTCTAGTATTTGATTGGACTCTTCATCAAAATCAAATGCATCACCGTCATCTTCCAGGCTTTCCTCTGCTTGATCTTCAAATTTAACTTGTTCACTAACTTTTTCATCCTGCTCAGCCTTCTGTGCCAGGGAACTATTTGCACCTTCCTCAGAAGCAAGATCCCCACCATGGTGGTCTGCAAGCTCTAATTCTTGCTCATTTTCTTTCAGTGTTTCTTTATCAGCTTTGTTTTCAGCAGTTACACTAACACCTACACTTGACTCCTCTTTAGATTCATCTTCCTCTTGTTTGACAACCTTCTGCACTTCACCTTCTAAAGGAGTATTTTTCTCTCCTTTTGTACTACGTGCTGTTTCTTCACTACACTGAACTGTTTGAACTTCTACCATTGGCTTTAAATCTTCTACCCATTCTGTCCTACTTTCCTTTCCTTTCCCAGATTCATCCCCTGTTTCCAATTCTGACTCCTTAATTTTGTCATCTGAAAGACTTGGGTCTAAACAGGTTTCCTGAGCCGTCACCTCTTTCACAACCTCGGTGCCTGGCTGTGCCTGCTGCAGCACACTTCCTTCTACCTCGGGAATACAGCCCCCTGCCTCCACAGATGCCTTATCTTGCTCCCCTGTTTCTGCAGAACCTGAACACTTCTCCAGCTCTTCCCCTAGGTCTTCTTTCTGTCTGTCCTCAGCAGTAGCATTTTTGAGTTCAGTTTTATCTTGTGTACTTTGTTCCCCAGATGCTGCTGAAGGGCTGTCCCCCGACGAAACTGGCTGGGTGAATGCCTGATGTCCTCCACATTCCTTTTCAAGTGACTCTGCTGGGACATCCCTTTCATGGGAGTCTATCCCCTCCACACCCACAGACTCAGTTTCCATTGGCTGACCCTGAACTGCATTCCCAACCTCATTTTCTTCTTCAGCTCTATGCCCTCCTGTTTCATCAGTTCTTCCGTCAGTACAGTCTTTGCTTTCAACAAGCTTTTCCTCCAAGGCATTTGTAACCTTGCTTTCAGCACTTTCTTCTGAGTGCTGGAGTTCCTCCAGAGTGGAACTCTCCACATTTCCCTCTTCCCTAAGCAAGCCTCCCACTGCACCTTCTGGTAGCCCTGCCTGGTTAGAGACCAGCTCACTGCTCTCACTTGTACTGTTCGCTTCTTGATCCATTTCATTATCACTTAGGTCATGGCTAGTTTTAAGATCCTCTTGTTCTTCCCACTTGGGTGCAGGTTCTCCCAGTTCCTGCTCTGTACCTAAGTCACAAAGCATTTCCTGAGAAGTCTCAGAAATCTGATGGCCTTGCAGAGAGCCCACCTCCAAGTTCTCGTCTGTCCCTGCACTCGGGTCACGGTGTTCAGCCTCTGTACTATCAGGCTGCTGGGCCACTGTGCCCGTGGACTCTGTCACCTTTCTCAGATCATCTGTGTCACTACCACTGTTGGAAGAAGTGCTCCCTGACACAGGTTCTGTAAGGCTTTGAGCTTGCTCTGCAAACCTACTATCTGGGAGCATCACTGTTGACAGGGCGTCACGTTCTTCAACCATTTTTTCTGCCTTTGCATTTTCAGCAGCATGCAATGTCTGTTCCTGCTCCTCAGACTCCTCTTTGTGTTCCTCATGCTCAGTATTCTGCATGATTTCTCTTTTCCCCACATCCTCCAAAATCTCATTTTTCATCTCCACTTCATTGGCTTTGCCTAAAAGACCATTGAGAAAGTTGAAGGGACCACACCACAGCACTTACCTCCCCATTTAAAACCCGAAAGAGAGAATGAATCAAAGAACAAGTTAATAAGAGATCAGCTTTTGCCAATTACGTGAGGCAAAGCAGCGATTGAATTAGTAAGGGTCTGGAATTTTTGATCAGTGAAACTCACCACCACCCTCTCAAAGCAAGAAGTCTCTGGTGCTGGCTTGTGTTTTTGGAAAGCAGATTTATGCTCTTGGCTGTGTGAATTACAGCTTTTGTTGACGAGGACAGCTGTTTGAAGCAGTGCAATTTAACACCAATACTTGCAGATGTACCTTTAAAGATTGTTTTTCCTCAGCAATTTTCTCTACAACTTCAGCCCTGACACCCCCCTATGCATGCAAGGATCTGATGCCATTACAATGAAGTCCTGAAGGATTATCCAGTAATATTTTACCTTTAATACCACAAACAAGCATCATCATCAGTGTGCACAACAGACACTGAATGTAAAATCTGATTGGCAAGCAAATGGTTTGGCTGTTCAAGCACTCTCAACACAGAGCAGAGCTCAGGTACTCTGTGCCCCTTACAGCCACCCAAAGGGATGGGGACTGCTGTGGTTCTTTGAAAGGTTTTTTTGTTGTTGTTGCAACAAGTTTTCTTCCAACTTACATTTAGAAGCAACAGGTATTAAAACAATAGTGTTTGTGCTTATTTTGCTTTTGGGTCTATGTTGTACCTATTTCCAAAAGAAAATAACAGAATTAGGAGATATAGAAAGCATACTGCATTTAAAAATACACCCTTACCTCGGTTTTTGGTGTTCCAAATTGTTTCCACACAGAAACTGAGCAAGAAAAAAGCAGCCAAAAACTCAAAGCAAGAGAACTTGCACTTTGAACAGTTGGCTGCTTGCTGCTATTTATGCATGTTCATTTAGAACAAAAAAACCCTAAACAAACCAAAAATATTACTTCCTTTCCTTACAGTAGTACAATAGTTCTCTGAGGGGCCATTCATCACAACTGTGTAAGAAGATTTTTGCCAACCAGATTTCTCCTTCCTAACGCTATCCATATCAATTATATTCTTTCAATTTAAGTGTTAATGTAACAAGCAAAAATGTTGAAGTGTTAAATTAACTGCTCAATAGTACCGTATTACCAGGGACAAAGAATTCATCCTTTAGTATGGTGTAACAGGGCCCAGCACTGTTGTTCCAGCAGACACTTCCAGTTCACAGGGATATAAATGAACCAATATACAAGTTCTTTACAGAAAACTAAAATTTTTTTTTTTCCTTGTCAGGATTATCCTGCGACAACTTTCAAAATCAGGGTTTAAATAGTAATGTGAATGGCTGCTACTTATCTGTAATGTACTGTTTGTGTTCCCATCCTTTGCCACCTTGGAAGGGAAATGAAGTTTGCCCTTGCAGGAAACTGCACAACATACTGGGAGTGATAATCAATATAAAGCAGAAAAATGCACAGGAAGTGATTTGACAAGTAGCATGCTGCGTGATGTGTTAATTGTCCCACTAACAAATGCCCAAATCCAAGCAAAGATGGATGAATGAATGACAGACAGGCAGGAAGATCTGAAAGGACATACAGCACTTACCTAGCATCCCCTCTCCTCCTGTCTTTAATGCCTGAGTTGTGCCTGGAACAGTTCTGGAAGAATCCAAGTGTCCTTCGTTATCAAGAATGTCTGATGTCTCCCCGTTGGTGGCTACATCAGAGTCGGGGATTATTCCATGTTTCTGTAGAGAAGTGAAAGCAATGCTTTAGAGTCTGCTGCTCGGGAAGAGAGGGATTGCTAAGTGTTCTTGTCTGTGATACTCTGAATAAACAATTGCTTCAATCATTCCATTAAACATGGCTGGAAGTCAAGAAAGAGAACAGATATTGCAGTTCTCAGTTTAGCCATTCTGACAGGAAGCATGTGATCCCAGATCTTTTGGTTTTTTAAACAAAAATCTGCAGCATAAAATGTTCCTCAGAAAAGCATCTCCTACAAAAGTAACTCATTACTCTCGTCTACACTAAGAAGTAACAATCAATAGAAGGGGGAAGGACTTTACACAGAAAATTCCTGAAATGGCAACTTATAGGCAACATGACAATCCAGTTATTGTTACTGAGCTAGATTTAAATTTTCGGCCAGAATGTACAGGAGAAAAAGGTCAGCAGTTGATTATAAATTTCTTTTATTCCTCTTGCATACCTTCAGTTGCTCCTTCAGCACAAGCACTTCATCTCTAAGGTCATCCCGCTCACTCCTTATGGAATCAAAGAAATCTTTCTGCCTCTCTAGCGCCTGAGTTCCCGACAGAGACAGAGGGCGAGGAGGTGTGAAGAAAGGAAGGTAGACAAGTAAAGGCCATGAAAAGCAAGTGCAAACAAGAATGAGTAGATTTAAGATATTCAGAGACTGATGGAAGGGGCACGGATGAAAAAGGTCACGTTTACAGATTACAGGACCGAGTTCACATACAGAGAGATAAATTTCAAATCCAAGAAATGCACACCTTATTCAATAACCAGACATTCAGAGCCCAATCCTTCATTAGGGATCCTTCAAATGAGGATCCACGTGTTATTCTTATCTGCTAGACAGGTTAATCCATATCCATATTACTTCAACATGCACCATGAACATACGTGAACAGAAGGGCATGGAAGCAGGACCCCTGGGTTTCAGGAGTCTTTTTATTCCATGGGTTGCCATCATGGGTGCAGTACATTTCAATTAATTTGAAGGCTGCCACTAAGTCATCCCTAGTCTGGGATGCATCACGTGCAAATGCATATTTTGCCACTCAACCCCCAATATTTCTATGTAAGTACAAACAGAACCATAAAAAAATTGGACCATTTTCAGTTTCAAGCTGATACAAATTATTGGACATCACAAGCATGGGCAAGCTGCTAGATTTCTTCCTCCTATGCTCAGAAAGTCTTTCAAAGGGCTCAGTTGGAAAAGAAAGCCAGGCAGTTCTTTAAGAGTGGGACTGCAGGTGGCTTTGACAAGAGGTAGTGGGAAGGAATAAGAAGCATGGGAGACTTTCATCCCAGTAGCCTATAAATAGCTCTATTACCTCTTTATCCCACTCCAGTTTCTGCTCAGTCCGCAGATTAAATCTGAATAAGCGAAAATTCAGTGCTGATGGAATTGCATTATAAATAGCACTTCCTTTCTCGATATGGCAAATGCAAATGGTGCAGCACAGCAAATAAACTACCCTTGGTCTGCAATCAGTTCAGCTGCTAGATTTTTCTTGGATTTTATGACACTGGCCAAAGACAAAACTTGCTATTCGCTAGTCACACCAAGCAAAGGCACTACGGAGGGTTTTACAGAAGCAGGATCAGGTGGAGAATGACAGTGCCACTCTGAACACATTTCAGGAGTTGATAAGTCCTACCCCTATTTTTTTGTCTTTCCACTCTATTGTCTCCTGAAGGTCAGAGATTTCCCTGACATAGCTCTGCTGTTTCTGTTGCAGCTGTTGGATTTCCTGAGGGACAGGAGCAAAGAAAGAAGACAGAAAGCAGGTAACAGGTTAACAAAGAAGGTCAAGATTGCAGTGATGCCAAAGAAAGAAAAAAGTCAGGTGCTAAAGTAAAAAGAGTACCTACATGCACAGTTTCTGACATCTTAACTGAACCTATGCTCCTGAACACAATCTTATTATCCACCAGATGATTTAAAACAAGTTATACAGTTGTTATTTTCCTCTGCATCTCCATAAACAGCTGTCCAAAATTTAATACTTGGGAAGAATAAGATAACATCTAGGAAAGTACTATTTCCATTAGTCAGCTCTGAACCTGTTTGGCCTGAAACACTAATATTTCTTCAGGTGAGAAACTTGAGTAGGCAATAAAATTCTCCATGCCTCACCTTCTTTACTCCTAATGCTTAGTGGGAATGTACCAAACAAAGAAGCCATTAAAAAAACAAAAAGAAGTTACTTACTGCAAGCATTGGTTCCCTTTGCTTCAAAGCCTCTTTGATTTCCATGAACTGAAACTGCAATATGCTATGAGCATGCTTCTCCCTCTCAAATTCCTACAAATAATGAAATAGTCATGAAATTATTATTAATCAAAAATAGCTTCCCATTAAAAAGGGGTAAATAAGCCTAAACACAAAGGAAATGCTTACTACAATGTAATTCTTGAATATCCCTCTAATCACAATCTCACAAGAGTACAATTTTTATCTTATTTGTCCTTTTTCCAAGACCAAATATAGAAGTGACAATCATCATTTAGCCCATTTCATAAATTGAGCAGCAGGCTGGCAGTGAAGACCTTTTACACTCCAGTCCTACAGACTTCCCAGATGAAGGGATGGGAATTTAACCCACTCTTTCCACATGGCCACATACTAAAAGTTAGCTGGACTTTAAAATACAAAATAAAAACCACACGGTATCTTCCAGGAACTGTGTTTTGAAGTGCACTGTAGTCGAATGCCACAAGCTAAAAACAACCAGTTCTGAAAAACTAACCCAAGCCCCAGTTTTATCATTTAACACCAAATCACTAGCTGTCAGGTGCTGAATTCATGTAAAACTTAATTCAACACTTAACTATAGAGCTGCCTTAACTATCTGAACTGTACAACTCTCCCATGGGCTGTCTGGAGACACCTTTGTGTGTAACAATGCTCCAGAAGTCCCTACAGACAAACCCCCTGAACTTACTTTAAAGATGGAATATAATACAGAGATGTGATAATACCAGTATAGCCTTTACCATCCAAAATATTTCTTTTCTTTTTCAGAGATTGCTTTGTAAGGCAGAAACTTAGGGAAAATTCCCATTCGTATGATCACAAGAACATAATATGCTGCTATTCCACTTGCCTTAACAGTAATTAAAACAGTAACTTATTCAAAAACTTGAATAGTAATTTGGTTGCCTCCTCACAAAGGTCTCTGCCCACCTCCAAATCTTCCCCTGTTATTTACAATGCCATACATATACATACTTTACTTTTTTCTTCATATTGCCTCCTGGATTCTGCCAGCTGTTCTTCTAACTCCAGCAGCGCATCCTTCAGGGTGTCTACTTGGTACATGAAATTGGTTTTTTCATTGTCTAGCTGAGCATTTGACACCATAGCCTTCTTGTACTTCTCTTCAACTTCAGCTAGAGAGTCCTAGAAAAGAGTAATCAACCCCAATCAGAGCCAGAAATAAAGGATACTTTGCCAAGCAAGACCTCCAGTGAGAAAAATAAAGTACCAAATCACAATCATGCCAAATCTGTCTATGGAAACCAGCACTAATCATGTACTGGAGGCTTCCCAGCTGTCCCAAGGTGAGGATAACCTCCTGTGTTCCCACCCAACTTCTGACTACGAGCAAGGAGCCTTACCTCAGGAGAGATAAAATCCTTCCTGTTCTCTGCTGCTTCAGCTTCTGCCTTCCCGTTTTTTTAATCTTCTCCCTCCTCCCCCTGCCCCTGCACATTGGCAGCTCTAAGCAGCTGCTGAAGATGGCAAGTTGGGATTTTTTTTTTTTAAAGGTAAACTGGCCTTGATTTAAGATCACTTTAGAAGATCTGAGGCCTTAAATTAAGGCAGTTTAACAGCCACTTCACACTAATTTAAGGGATCCTTGCAGTATGGGAACCCCTAAATATACAGACTCAGGCATTAGAATTCACTGTGACAGAGAAAGCTGCAGCTTTTGTGACCTGATGTATCATTTTCCATTAGGTTTCCTATATCACATCCCTTCCTTACAAATTTACTCTGTAAGGTATAGTTCTCAGTATTTTGAAAACCGCTCCTTAACAGTGTGACCTGAATATAAGATACTGAGATATTTATAACAACAAATGATGGCAAAATAAAGATTAGCATAATTTTCCATGTTCTGCAGACAAGCTTCACAGTGTTTGATTTTAATACTGAAATTAAAGAGTTGCATAAACAAAACAGTGTAAATGTGCAAACAAGGAGGACACACAAGTCAACACTTTAGTTTCCAGATCAAACAATTGCTCTTGGAACTTGTGTAATTCTAATAATTTCAACTGAAGTACAGGTGAGTTTCATACACTTCCTTTTTCAGCCAGTAAGTGGAACTGAGGATGATAGTGGCAAAGTTTGAATCATTTTAGTTTACGTTTCTATTTACAAATGAGACGATTTGTCTCTCAGGACACGAATTTGTACAGTTCCAAACACTTAACTATGTTTTGGTGCACTTTCCACCCTGAGATGAGAAATACCATGCACAGGAAAAGCCACACAGATTTGAAAACTGTGGCAGGACCAAACCACAGAAACGAGCTGGAAAGGAAGTATATGCAAGGAAGAAGTTAAGGAAGTTGCTGTTCCACTCCTTTGGCATGCTACATTTTGGTTTCTTAGCATCAAGCAGTGCAGCTTAGGTGCAATTCACCCAAAAAGACAGTCTAAGGGACAGGAATTGAAAAATGACCTACATTTTTTATGCCAGGTGATTATTTTGCTATGCCAGCTGCTCAGTGATCAGGGAAAAATGATTTTACAAAAAAAGGGCCAAACTACTCTTCTTTCATTGTCAACTCACTTTGGATGGCAATATCCTCATCTGTCACAGCACTGAGCCAATGATGCGATCAGCAATTAATGCTGACTAATGTTGCATTATATGCCTGGGTATCTACTTGCAAGACTGCCTTTTCCAAAAAACCACAGGTCACATTGCTGCTCATTCATGAGGTGAATTCATGAGGTTACATGGAGTTTTTTTACAGACATAAAAGTTAGTTGTTGCACCAAAATCTGTTTATGGCTTCATGGAAGCGGTAAGAGCTTCAGCATTCATTCTTAATGTTACATGGAGTTTTGTTAGAAGAATTATTTAAGGTGTCTTCTAAAAATGAAACCAAAATGACAGTCACCACCTCATGTGACCTTAAAAAAATAAAAACATACAAGCTTTTAAACTCTGATTTTTAGTAGTACTGTAGGACATGAGTTCTAGTTCATCTTCCAATACTGGGAGGTTTCCTGGATAAGGAGACTATTAAAAAAAACAACCCTAATAATTTTAATTTGCTGGTAAAATTATTACCTCCTCAAACCAGCAAAGACAACATGCAATGGCAATGAGCAGGCTTTCAGTTAACATTTGGAAGCATTTCTCACTGCAATGAATTCAGGTCAGAACAGATACTTTTCCAGTTAATTAGACACTTTCCACACAGTTTCCAACCTCTCCAGAAGAACAACATGCAAGATCAGCTGCAGGGCTCACACTGGGGCTCTGAATGCTTAGTCAGGGTTAATGATCACAAACCAGTACCTTCAGTTCTTTCAGTCCCTGCATGTATTTGCCTTCTACATCCTGAATCTGGTCCTTTAACTCATAGATATCCTGAGGGAAATGGTGAGAAAGGTGAATGATGCCACAGAAACTAACAGGTAGAAGCACAGCTGGTTGGGACAAGCAAGTATTCAAAGTTCTGCTTTGCATATCTCTACCACAGAAGTTAAGGGGTCTTGATCCTAAGCTGGAGTCTTGCCAGACAACCAGATTTATTGGTTAGAAGTTTATGATAATTCTGCTTTTCTTGACTGGAAAAAAATGAAATCTTCAACGTTACGGACAAGACACAGACACAGGTTCAAAGGCTCCAACCCCAGCCCACAGCCCTTCCCTGCTCCTTTCACTGAGGACCAACCTCTGTCACAGTCTCTCTCCTCTCCAGTAAGTCCAATGCTTCTTGCATTATATTTCCACCCTCCTATCAGTGGGCTTTAATGAGACCATTCCCTATTTCAGGATCACGACCAGTCTCCTGCAACACACATCAGCTCCCCGCAGCACCTCTAACAAAGCTGATCACTTCTCATTCACTGCACCCAGTTCACTGCCAGAACTGTCATGAAGGGCAGACAAGCCAGTTTCTTCTTGGGAAGGGAGTCTGAAGGATATTTAATCTTTTATGTCGGTTTTAAGAATTTCTCACCTTGATTTCTCTAATAGATGCCTCTGTATCGGCTGAGATGGATGTGTCCCCACTGCCTCTCCGTGAAGAAGTCCCACCCAGAGAAGCCAAGGTAGCTGCTGATAAACTTGAGACAGTTCGTGCTCCCTGCAATCACACCCAGGTCAACATGGTTAGAACTCTTTTTGTCCCAGATATATTGTGAGATTGTAGTTTTTTCCTTTTTTTTTTTTTAATACACGTATTACGCCAACCCTTACATTTCTAAATTATGCAGATGTGATTCAAGTGTAATTTTCTAAGAACAAAAAAAATCAAATTCAAGATTTAACACGGGAAACTAATGAGAAAAGGCAGATCAGATGTATTTAAATGCTACTGCCATAGGAGTTTGCATGATTTAGCTTCTAACTAATAATTCTTTATTAGAAGAAGTCTCTAGGGGCTAATATCAACTTGCCAGACATTTTTCAAAACTTTCACACATTTTTAGGATGGTTCTGACAACTTCGAAAGCTCCTTTCCTTTCATGGGTATTTATCTACTCTGCAGCAGTAGCCACATGAACTGCTCTCCTGTATTGAGGGTTCTGCATTAAGCCCATTTCTCACTACTGCAGTAGCCTCCTCTTTTATTATTATGATTTTTACATAATACCATAATTAAGTTCTAATAAATAAAGACAACAGATAAAGATAATAAAATAATAGTGTGGCTTAGCCTAAAGCAGTTTCAGCCAACTGCTGCTGAAGGTCAGCTGCTTCACATCTGAGTGAGCAGAGGCTGAAAAGTTCATCTTCAAAAATGTAGTAGTAGAAGTCCCCAGCAATTAAAATTGTCGCCCCACAATGGATTGTATAGATTTCCATGTGCTCATGACAAGTTCTACCTACCAAAAAGAATGAAGAAAGCACTATTGTCAGAATAATTCATCAGATCCTTCTTACCTTCTCAAAGTCTTTTTCTGGCCTTTCTTCAATCTGTAAAACAAAGATTGAGAAGGATTCATTACTATAATAAATAAAAGATAAGAGAAGGCAGTAATATACCAGAGAGAGAATTCTTACAGCTGTTAAAGACTTCTCATTAGCAATTTCTACCAACTCAAAAATCAGCCAGCTTGCTCAGAACAGCAGTGTCCTGACTGGTCCTCAGGGCACAAGGCTGGACAACCCACCTCCAATTTCTAGGTAGCATGCAATTAAGTGAAATATCCTTATTGATAAAAAACTACTTGGTCTATTGCATAAGGCAGAGGAATACATTTTTCTATACTCTACATCACAGTGTTTCAAACATGAAGATGGTACAAGATCTATGAGCTGGCAATGCAGGAGTACAAAGGCCTAGTTGGGAATGAACTCAAAGTTCCAGATGTCTTTCCCTGGACTTAAACAGCTGTATGCAACTGCTGTCCTGACAAATGCAGCTGCTCCTATTTACTTTAGAACAATTTAAAAATATGCCTGAAATGAACCCCAAACAGCAATTTACTTAAAGAGAGAGGGATAGTTTTGTTTGTTTTTTTCTTTAATTGAAAGCTTCTTAAATGTTGCATTTTTTATGGACCCTAACTAAAAAAGGCTCCTCTGAAGCCTGCCACCACATCCTCCCTGGTCCCAAAAAACAAGGTATCAAGTTAAGACTTGAAATCTACAGCTGAAAAACCTCTGATAAATATTCCCCACTCAAGAAAAACAGCGACTGCAAATTCAAGCAAAGGTCCAAGACAACAAAACTGATCCTCAAGTCAAATATCAAGAAACTAGCTTAAAGTCTAAATAAACAGATCCTTCAGGGTTTCAGTACTGCACTCCAATTTACTAATTCAGAAGAGATCCTGCACTAAAACTAGTCTAGAAGAAACAAAACAAAATAGTATTTAGGAGTACAGAAAATTACCATGGATACAGACAGTTTAAATGTTTAAAAAAAAGTTAAAGAACAAGACTCATGTACAACACCAGCAGGAATATTTTCCTTGATGGAAAACATCAACTTTTTCCTGGTCTGAAATGAAATGAAATATACACTTTTAAAAGAACTAAGTGTAAAAAGGACTGAATAAAATGAGAAGCTCAGCAGAACTCAAGAACTCCTGAACTTGTCAACTTCTGGGAACATTTCAGCATCAGAGCCAAGATGTTTTCCCAAAGGAATCCTAGAAAACTAAGGGCTTCCCTAGAACAAGAGACTAAGAGCCAAAGGGAATAGTGTTTTTGAAATTACTGGAAAAACAACCAGGATAGACACTATTCAGGGGAAGGAAGGGGATAGTTGTGGTTTAACTGGTAATTTCCACTGACAACACACTCAAAAACTACATCTCCTTCCAATCAGTTCACAGGGGTTTTTTTAATCTGAATTATACAGAAGAATAGGGGGATGATCCAACTAATTTTTTTTATATTATCCATGGTACCCTATTAAAAAAAAATAATTTGAGAACTGAGAGGTACCTATTACAAATTAGCGTCTTCCACTCAAAACACACCTTGTAGCATAAACATCCTATGAATTAGCATTAAGAAAATTTAAGTCTGAGGCTTGGAAGTAAAATAAGCCAGACTTAAAGCTCTAGATCTAAACTTTGCAAAGACACTGAATACACAAAATATTTAAGAAAAAACCCTCCGATCTCTGAATTTGGATACAGTAAGAGAAGGTAATTAATGAAGGCATATACTTCAGTTCAGATCCAATAAACAAGATGGACTGAATTGTGAAAACAGCCTTTTATTTTCATGACAGGCAGCACGAAGTGCTGGATTTGGCAGCCTTTTAGCCTGGCCAGGCACTATATGGTTGTTTCTCAAGAGAGCTGTGGCAGTGTCAATACTGGCATGTGACAAATATTAGTGTGCACACACATACACAAATCTACCTCCAGGAATTTTTGTCCAGCCTTTGCAATATCTGCCTTTACAGGTTCAGGGCACAACTCAATCATTTTATTTTCCCTAAGCCATTTGCAGAATGGCCTCTATTTTCTGAAATTACGTGCAATCTCAGTTTTTAGTAAAATAAAGGGAGCAAATATTGATATTGCTTTAATGATGCACCACCTGAGTCAAATAAAAGCTTCCATTTACAAAGGGGAAAATGCTGAAGACAACGTGGTGAGAGATATGACTACAGTGAATGTTTGTACTCAGAGCACTCATAACCACACCTGTGAAGCCTGCTACACCTTTATTGCAAAACAATCTTAAATAATAACTCTAATGTGGGATAATCTGTTATAATTAAAGCTATTAAGTAACATCTCACATTGAGGTAGCTTAAAAAAAAACAAACCAGGAGATTTCGTTTGGCCTGGTGATACTCCTGCACACATCCATTTGGTGCCGTGAATGGCATGCTCAGAGTATTTTCACCTCAGAGCCAGTAATATTTAAATATTAACACTTAAAAAATGTAAAATGTCTTGAGAAATGCCAGTTCCTTATTCCAAAATAATATCCTTACATTACAAAGGTGCCTCCTGCAACACAACACTTCTCTAAGCAGAAGATCAGTCTGAAACAAGCAGCATTTAATTTTACGGTTACATGGCAGTGATACACCAAAACATGTCTTCTAGAAAGACAGATGAATATTTTATAGTTTTCATTCTGCTCATGTTTAGATTAATGTATTCACAGCATCATTTCTTTAAAAAGCTAATTTTGCTTTTCTGCAGCAGTCAGCCACCAGAGGGAACTCCAGGTTTCCAGCCTTCATCCAGTCCCCCACAAGCCCTTTGGCAGTTGATTCAGCAAGAAATCAGAGAAAGGTCAGAAAATAAATGTTTGGTTTTATTCGAAGTTGCTCAGAACTCTTGCCCAAAATACTTACCTTCTACTTCAGCATTCAATCAAGAACACTGCAATTATTAAATAGTTTGAAAATAACTCCTTCACCTTCAGAGCACAGCCCTTCAAAAAAAAACCCATAGTGGCCTTGGGGCTTTCCCACACACAAAGGACTGAAAGAATACTTGTTATAAAGGAAATTTAAAGAGGGATTCACCTAATGATACTTTACATAACACTGCACCATTTTTCATTTGCACAAGGGTGCAGGTCTGCCTCTTGATCACAGATTATCTTCCTCTTCACCAACAACATGGGCAATTTGTTCTTTATTGCGTAAAAATGCAGGAAAAGGAAGTAATTTTCCGAGGAACTCCAGCACGCATATCTTTGTTTTGGCAAAGGGAATAAGTTGCTCTCTGCAAAATAAGTGCAATGGAATCAGAGTTCAGCCTCTTCTGACAGGGGTTTCGGAATAAATCCAGAGCCACGTTACAAAAATGTCAGCAGTATCAGAGGCTTACTGCAGCTGGTAGTGTAATAGGAGCAAAATCAGCCCACAAGCCTATATATGGATATAGTGCCTATTTTTCATAGATAATAAGTACATTTTAGTACAATGTTTCAGAAAGTATTTCTCTGTACTCTTAAGTCAGTTAGTGGGTTAACCCTTGAAGCTCTCAGGCCAAAATTAGAGTCCCTGCAGAGAGCATCCAACAAAACAACTCTCAAATAAAGAGCTCTTAAAATCAATGGAAGGACCAGGATTAAGGTACAATTTCCAGCTTCCAGGCTCCTGAACAAGGTTAGAGAAGAAGGGCAATCTGAAATACTTGCTGACTGTTTGTGCTGTGTACCACGCTTGGGTATCAGAACAACTTCAGCGTGTTCAGTATATGGCTGTCACTGCTCAGCCCCATCTAAGATCCTGTACTTAGATCAAGTTTCTCAGGAAAGAAAGAGGGTTTTTACGGTGACAAATCAAATTAAGTCATTTCCTGCTTTCTTAAAGTAGTACAGCACAGTTTGAAATGGAAGTATGGCCAACAATGAAGAAAAAATTTTACAACAGATAGTGCTGAACACAGGGATGGTACCTACAAAACCTGGAATTAAGAAAGACAAAAGAGGTACTGCAGGCAGTATAACCCCTCCTAAAATCCCCATCTTACCAGTCTGATCGGCTGGGCTGGGCCAGGCAGTAACGCAGAGTCCCTGAGTGTTTTTCCAAGGAGAGCCACCTTAACACTAGCAATTAGCAATAGGCTTTTACAAGTCAGCAGGGGAAATCCACTGCTGAAATTTGTCAGGTCTGAAGCTGGTTTGTGAGAAGAATCCTCACTCAGGAATGAGTGCTATGCCAAACGTCATTGCTTAAACAAACTTATCAGCCTCTGAAACGCAAGTCAGCACTGCAGCAAATCCTCACTCTGGAGGGGCCCAAAGCACAACCAGACTGTCAGAGGCCAGGCTTGGATAAACCTTCAGGTGTAGAGGAGGGAAGGCAAAACCTGATAAGTGTCTACATCAAAATTAAGTCTGTCACTGTCTTCACTTTATTTATGGTGAGAACATGAGCTTCTTCCAATGAACAAAGCTGTTCTCAACAATGCACAATCAATGTGACCTGAGGACTGAGAGTATGACCTGGATGTATGGACAGAATGGGGAACAAAATGCTGGAAAGCAGTGCCACAGAAAGGGACTTGGGGTCCTCACTGATGGCAAGCTAAATATGAGTCAGCAGTGCCCTGGCAGTCAGGAGGGACATCAGTGTCCTGAGGGGCATCAGGCAAAGTACCGACAGCCGGGTGAGGGAGGGGATTGTCCCACTCTGCTCTGGGGTGGCCTCACCTGGCAGACTGTGTGCAGTTTTGGGCACTGCAATTTAAGAAACTGTTAAGTTTCAAAGGAGGGACATGAAGATGATGAAGGGTCTGGAGGAGCCATATGAGGAACAGCTGAGGGCACTTGGCTTGTTCATCCTGGAGAAGATGCAGACCTCACCATGGTCTGCATCTCCCTCATGAGGAGCTGCTCAGATCTCTGTTCTCTGTGACCAGTGACAGGACTGGAGGAAATGGCTGGCGCTGAGTCGGGGGTAGTTTAGGCTGGATATCAGGAAGAGGTTCTTCCCTAGAGGGTGGCTGGGCATTGGAACAGGCTCCACAGGGCAGTGGTCACCGCCCCAGCACTGCCAGAGCTGAAGAAGCATTTGAACAATGCTTTCAAGGACATGTTGGGACTGTTGGGGTGTCCTGTGTAGGGCCAGGAATTGGACCAGATAATCCTTGTGAGTCCCTGCCAGTTCAGGATAGTCCATGATTCTACACATGCTCCCACTGCTGTTGGTACCAGCCCATCTGATGCCAACTGCTCGTGCCCACTGCCTGAGCCGCCACAGGAAGGGAGAGAGCCAGGATGAACCATCATCTTCTCAGGGTAGCAAAACGTGCCCTCTCCTATTATTTTGCCTGCCTTGGCTCAGAAAGCCTTCAGATAAATACTACTGCATTCTGAGTCTGTTCAGCTTTTTACTTTTAAAAACCCCAAACTTCTACAATTCATACTAAAAGGCCATCTCAGTCAAAACATGCTGATAGCTCAGGCACAAGATTCACCCCCATCTGAACAAACGGACCTGATGTTTGCCCTAGGTAGTCTTGAGATCTGTATTTTTTATAAGGATAAAACTTTAGTATTAAACAGCACATTTGCATATCTGCAGTGACTGCAAGGACAGCAGACGATTACTCTTGGGGGTAACAGGAAAAGTGTTAAAGAAAAATAAACCTAGAGCAAACTTCATGAAGATATGGTGAATTTGTAAAAATAACTACAAAGACAAATATTCACATGTTATGTTTAAGCACCTTCCTGCTTTTTCCTGTATTACCAACATGGTAACACAGAGAACACAAGCTTGCAAAGCTCCACACAGCAGGAAGACTACTGTTTTGCTGACTTGTTAGTGAACAGTGACAGGAGGAGGAAACGAAATTTTGAGAAAAAATTTAAGGGCTGCAGTGACTAGATGTTGTATGCTTTAATTTAGAAAGGTCAATGGAGTCATTCTCCATTCCCCGTGTATAATTTCTCATGGTAGCCAGTAGGCTTGGGAACAGCTCAGTTTTGGTTTTCTGCCTAATAATGACCATAATCATAAGAAAATCATGTGTTAAGCATGCATGATTAGAGTACATGGATTTTGTAAACTGTCCCACTCTCAAGTGACACAAGCCTGCTGGAAACAGCTTTTCAACCCAACAGATATTCCCCTTTTCCGTCTCCTCCACCAGCCATTTAAAAAGTAAACTTGGAATCAAATCTTTATGTGTGTAAATCCCAGAAAATATATAAAGCAAAATCAAGAAACCATATGATTGAGGCAAGGAACAACTCAGTGTTGTGGTTCAGTGATGTGGAAACAAAAAGTTCTAATGATATAAACAAGGATATAAACAAAACCAGCCCTTTTTTCCTCTCCAAGAGCAACTGTTTTGCAAGGAGATCTTTATCCTTCCTTCAGGAATTCCCAGCAGCTGACATTTCAGGACTGGAAGCCAAGCACCGCTGAGCCCACTGAGAAGACAGGGCTCTATCTCAGCATATTTACTGCCAAGATCAAGTAAACAACTGAAAACATTACAGAAATGCTTTGAAACCTCTGTTAGTAAAAGGCAAGTGATTCCTCACTGTGAGTTACAGGTAAAGCAATACCTATTTAATATAGGGGAGAAAAAAGGGAAAATAATACTATAATCACAAGGTGCTGCTGTATTGACCCTGTGTAGTAATAAAAACTTTGAGGATCAACTAGACTCACTATGGCATTAACTCTCAGCTCTTCTTCAAGGCCACGGAGGTAAGGGAAGCTCTTCATACCCTGCAATAAACCACTAATTTTAAAAAAAAAGTAATTAAAGAAGTGTCTGTTGTTTCCCTTCAGAGCAGATTCAGCTTGGCACCTTGGTGCTGACTCAGCAAACCATCCCCAGCCACTTGCACACCAAAAGGCCAAAGTGTATGTAGAGAATTTAAATTTTAAAATAGAAAACCTCCTGTGCAGCTCCCAGGTGGGGTAAACTGCATCCTGTGATTCCCATAAGCGACTTGCATGAATTACTTGGTCTGCATACAAAAACCACTTAATGGAAACCAAGAGCAGCATACCCAGCTCCTTACCCTTAAAGAATTTTAATGGAATTCCTGTTTATTCTGATTAATTTTTGCTTTGGGGATAATTGAACTTCAGTTTGCAAAGCCATTTAAGAAGTATTACTAATGCAAGTTATATACTGCAAGAACTCATAGCTCAGGGATTCAGGTTCAGGGACTAATTAAAATACTGATTTATTTATAGCTCACCGGCTGCTATACATTAGCTGATGAAAATATTTTTCTTTTTTAATTGGTTTTTACCCTTGTCTTTAAGAAACACCAATACTTCAGAGCACACAGATTTGTTCTATCAGTATTCAAACTGCAGACTACATTTGAATGGGGAACCAGCACAGAATCACAGAATCACAGACTGGTTTGGGTTGGAAGGGACCTGAAAGCTTATCCTGTTTCACCCCCTGCCTTGGGCAGGGACACCTTCCACTACCCCAGGTTGCTCCAAGCCCCATCCAACCTGGCCTTGGACACTTCCAGGGATGGTGCAGCAACAGCTTCTCTGGGCAACCTGTGCCAGGACATGACCACCCTCACAGGGAGGAATTTCTTTCTGACACCCATCTAATCCTGCCCTTTTTCAGTGAGAAGCCATTCTCCCTTCTCCTGTCAGTACGTGCCCTTGTCCAAAGTCCCTCTCCAGCTCTGCTGCAGGCTCCCACAATGGGGGACATCAAACACAAAGCAATTCCTTACTGCAGCCTACGTGTGTTTCCCAAAGAGGAACACCCCAAGTGTCCGTGCTACAGCTCATCCTGTTGCTGTGGCAGCTTTCTTGCCTATCCAGATACTCCTTTTAATTAGTCCTTAAGGCAACATTTACAGCGTTAAAATTCCAGCTCCTCAGCAAAGGCAGAGGGCTGTTACGACTAGAGCAGCATGTCGTGTGTGTTAATTTACACGTTCCTCATCACTTTTTCTTGGGGATGTGGCAGGTAACGCCTGGCAGGTCCCAGGAGAAAGAGCACAGTAAAACTTCACTAGGAGGAAGGTTTCCATGAAACAAAGGCAGTTTATTCAAACTCATGCAATGCTTCAAAACCCACTCTCTATGGAAAACTAATGTTGTTATAGACTACTTGACTGTAAGCTGTCTCCTCTGTGAGACATCCTGCTGCACCCTGCTACTATCACCACTCTATCAGCCTGTGCTCAGAAATTAATGTGGGAAGATACTCAGAGTTGTAAACAGCAAGATGGAAACAACCACAAAGAGAGAGCACAGCATGCCACTGAAGAAATCAGAAGACAGTTACTTCCTATCTATGAACAGCAGGAGCTGAACAAGCCTTTAGTATTTGAGCCCTGTTCAGCCACAACTTAGGAATTCATGCTAATTATATTTATCTTCCTAACAGTTGACCATGCTAAAGCCTCTTCAGTGCCTGGTAGTCTACAGACCCAGAAACATGTCCAAATCCAACCTCTGGAGTAGTTATGCCCTTGCTAATGTGCTTCATGCCCAACTTAGAATAAATTTAGCACTGTCACACGAGTCCAAAGTGTACTTTCTGTTGTAAAACCATGTGCATCTGCACGGAAATTATTTTGGTTCTGTAACGTCTCATCTCAGTTCCCTTCTTGGTCTTTAAGCATTGCTCAGAAGGTCCAATTAATACCATAAGAAATTCTCATTAAGAACAGTGACCCCTTAGCACAAAAAAAAAAGACCTTGAAGAACAGAGGAATGAAACAGTTCAGGGAGAAAGATAAATAGAGGAGCTCACCACTGGACTGGCCCGAGCAGAGCTGGCTCTTGAGGATGCCCGAGATCCTGAACCAAGGTAGCAGCTGTACTCGGAAGGCTGCCGCAGATAAACCAGGAACAGCAAGCAGAGAAAAGAGAAAGGCATTAGAAGTGCTAAGAGAGGCAAGAGAGGATGTAGAGCGTTACATCTGAAGTTAGTTACAAAAATGGTTTCATGCAGCTGGACAAAGGAATAGCAGTGAAAGAGAACAGATACTTCAAGTGTTAATTTAAAATTTAAGGCAAGCAATAAGTCCATTGACAGATCAAGTAAAGTTTTTAACAAATTATCTGAATGACAGAATACTAATGATTTCTTTATATCTCTTAAGGTACCAGTCACAAGTAAACAACCCAAGTTTCTATACAAAAGGCTCCATCCTACTACTTTCCAAGAGCTCTGAGGTTCTCTGGTGAATCTTTTTCCCATGTTTCCAACACTGTGCACATATAAAATGAATCCATGCTCCACAGGCCAAAGCAAGAAACATCCATCTACATGGGGATTGAAGCAAAAATTGAGACCATCTCAGAGACTGAGTATCTCTCCTGCTTTTCCACCATCTGCAGTCTTCATCTCCTGCCAAAGAAAGTCTTCACCCTTCTTAAAAGCAAACATCTAAGCAGTGATGCAGAACAGACAGGGCTGACTTGTTGCTGACAAGTACAAAGAATGTGTCTATACTGTTTTATTTCCAGAGGTTATAATGCAATGAAAGTCGAGAAGGAAAACTAAAGTTTAAAGTGTCAGGGAAACAAAACTAAAACTTATTCTGGAAATAATGAGTTTATTTTATAGGTGATTAAGACTTTTCCTCAGATACAGAAACACAGAAATCTAAGGAATTATAATACTTTTAAGATGTGTATACTCTGTCTTTTCTTAAGGTTTCTTTTATTACAGTACCTGACCACTACAGGTGGTCTCACCTGGTGGTCTGGAATCTAGAATCTCTGGACTTCTCAGCTGCAGAGACAAGCAGGCCTTCACCAAGCTACTGGAGGGCTGTTTCAGTACTATTACTCGCTCTAACAAAGCAGCACAGCATTGACTGGAAATTAAAGTTACAGCACTAATAAGTGGTAAGAGAGTAAGCTGGAAATAACCCCAGCTAGAGTACCACAAGCTTAGTTACTTACCACAAAGCACTACATGCAAGGTACACAGCCCTTAGCAAGCCCTCAGGCAGGGCAGAACGTGGCCAAGCCATGTCCTCAGATACACTCAGAGGGAGGCCCTGGCACAGGTTGCCCAGAGAAGCTGTGGCTGCCCCATCCTTGGAAGGGTTCAAGGGCTTGGAGCAATCTGGGATAGTGGAAGGTGTCCCTGCCCATGGCATGGGGGTAGAATGAGATGATCTTTAAAGTCCCTGCCAACCCAAACCATTCTGGAATTAATGTCTCATGTCACGCAACATTGGCTTTGCGCATGTGACGTTTTTCTCAGATGTGAGAATATGCATTATACAGAACTCTGTTGCACACTGTTTACAATTACTGTCAGTCACACTAATTCCTAAATTAAAGACAAAAAGTACTCAAGTGAAAATTTAGATTCTGTTTTCTCATTAAGCATTTCCGAGCACAGAAGCCTTGGCCATCAGCAGTGGTTTATGTGTAACGAAAGAAGGGTTTAGAATATATTTGAAACACATGACAGGGAAAAAGTATTAATTACTGATGAGTCCAATATTAATGTTTCCAGGGTCTATTTATTCTGTGCATTGCAGGGCAGGCTATGTGAGCAAGTGCACTTGTTCAGCTGGCTGAGACCAAGCAGGGCTGGGTTCAGCCTCACCCCCTGCATTCACCTGACCATCCAAAAACATTCTTTGGGAACAGCTACTCAAATGGCACTCCCTCTACGTGTTAAAAGTGCTGCAAGGTTCAGAGACATCAAAATAACCACAGATAACCTGGCAATTGTGACAAGGTCATTCCCTTGGAGGCAAACCCCTCCTACTTCAACTCTCTCATTACTACAGGCAACCATTCAACAGGAGCTGGAAAAGCTGGGTTACACAAAGGCTTCTCAAGACCTGTGGCACAGTGTGAGATTGGGATGGAGGAAGGGGAAGGAGCACTAGTTTTATGGAGTGTTCCCTGCTCAAGCCATTGACAGCGGGTGAAAGACTCAGAAACAGTTCCTGGGCTGAGAGCCCGCTGTAAATGATTTTTCCCCAGAGCAGCAGTGCATCATCTGGACCTCCAAGGGACTAATCCAAACATAAGACAACATCCCATAAAAACACTGGGCTACAACCAGCTCAGGCCCAGTGGCAAACTAACTGAACTGCAGGCTGCTGCCACAACACTCCAAACAGGTCAGTATTAATGAATTTTCTGAGGTAGCCAAATGAAATCAAGGCAGAATCGTGAAACAAAAAGCAGTCAGAAGCTTAACATCAGTAGGAAGATGCACAGCACAGCTAATGAAACAATGGGACTGCAAGAGGATGCTGCAGCCCCTTAAAGACTAACAAGTGCTCAGTAAGCGTTCTGGAAAATGTTTCCTCCTCCAAGCCAATAAAAATGTAACATTTAAGGTTAAATTAACATCAGTGCTTTGTCCTGAGTTTTTTTACTCTTATGGTCTTAGATGGTGGATTTTTGTTTGCTGGGGTCTTTTTGGTTGGTTGAGGTCTTTTTTATAATCAGTGAGTCCCCAGGGCAGAATTAAAAATCAAAAGAAGATTGGCTTTTATATATTTTTTCCCAGGAGGACACAGCAGCAGCTGTACCACCTGGCCCAAATGCCTACCATGACACAAAGGCCCTCTCTGAGAAGAGGTAAAGGCATTTTCTGCCTTTTAATCTGTAAACCAAGTCCTGAAGTTTCTGTCTTTTGAAAGGAAACAACTTATAGTGTTATTCCCCATATTGTTGCTCCCCATCAATGACAGAGCTCTCTGCTTTCAGGAACATGTAATTTGGAAGCCTTGTCATGAGTTGGCATATATATGAATATAAAATATATTCGAATATAAATCCAGGAAACAAACCCAAGCAAGCCCTATGGTCACAAAAATCCTTTGCTTCACGCTAGCATAGGATGGGTAATCTGGAACTGATTTTAACTTTTTTGTTAATTATTTTTTAAACTTGCATTTTTCTCAGTTTTCCAAAGAAGAATTAAGTCTCAACGAGGGACAGAACTTCACGTAAAGCTGTTCCAAGGTGTTTTATCTACAAAACAAGTGCAAAGCAGGGCTGAATTGCCCTCTCTGCAGATAAATCACCCATTCTTTTATTTATGGAATCTCATGGAAACGGTGTTCCTACTTATGATGCCCACAGCAGCAAGCTCTGGATCTCACACAGTTCATCTTAAATGCTCCTCAGCCCAGAAAAGGCTGAGTCCTGGTACACAGAGATAAAGGGAGGACAGAGACACACAGCAGGGAAATGCAGAAAACATCTTACAGCACGAGAACTAGGGGCACTATACCGACGGCTCCCGCTGTAAACGCTCTCCTCGTATACAGACGCCTACAATTAAAACACAGAGTCAGCGCAGGAATGGCAGGTCACCTTTCAGGCTGCAGAATTCCAAACTCACACAGTGCAGCACGGGGGATGTGAGGGAATGAGCAGGATGTGCAAGGACTGGGACATCTCCTGTGTACAACCACAAGCAACATGCAAGGGAAGGTCTAACACAACCTGGGAAATCCCACGAGGCACGTGCAGAGTCTGACACACCCCCTGCGTCCATCACACATCATGCACTTCTAACCCTTCTCCCAGGGGTTAAAGTCAACACTCAATTCAATTCAACAGTTTTACTGCCTGTCAACAAAACAGCCACATCAATTCTTAAATTATTTCAATCTGTTTCATTTCTGGTGCTGGCAATAAGGGAAAAAACTCACACCTGATAAGCTTCACTCACCAGCCAGCTTAGTAAATGAAGAAAAGAGGAAGAAAATCCATATTTTAAGACTGGCTCTAGTTTAGCATAGAGACACATGGCTCAGGAAACACAAGAGGAGCAGAAACACTAAGCTTTGAGAAAAAGTTCTGAGAAGCTCATTTTAAATAAAAATGGTGCTGTTTGTCTAAAAAAATTTGTAAACAGATTTTTGTTAGTTGTTAAACAACCAGAAAGAATTGATGTTGCCTTTGTCCTACTCCTGTTCATACATGGAAATGAAGACAACTGTCTCCAGACAGACAGACACCCGCGACGGCATCGCAACCCCACAGTTCCAACAGGAATTAAAGGAAAGATCAGCAAATCCAGGCCTGTACAAACAGCATTACACACATGCAGTCAGATGGACCGGACATCACAGAATGAGATAAATGGACCCAACAGGAACCACAGACAGGTAAGAGACAACATGTGCATGGCGGGAGGTAAGTGGCTTCAGTACTTGTGTTTAAAGCATTAGTACAACAAACCCTGTAACTTCTGGCTGGCAGGGCATCGCTGTACAGCAGGGAGGGCTGAGGAAGACAAGCACAAAACTTTTTGCAGAGAAAATTGAAACAAAAAAAGGCGCCTACAGTAGAATCAACCATCTTGGTGAGAGGTTAGGATCATTACAGGCAACAGAAGGAAACCCAGTATAGTGAATATTAGTCATCTGCACCATAAAAGCATTAGCTCTCAGCTCCCAAAGACTAAGAATACCAAGTAGACACGTGCATTTCCTACAGGAAGGGAGGAAACGACAGCATGCAAAAGCAAAACAGTGTAATTCAATTTTAGGTTGTCAAGTTGTTATTGTCTCACACACATTTGTGTCTAAGAGCCAGAAAGGGTGTTTCTCCCCAGTTCAACCAAAGCCAGAGAAAAAGCTACACAGAAGTGTTAGGATACACATTTTAAGTGTTTCACAGATATAAGATCAACTCTTGTGTATTTTATTATCCAAAACTGCAGAGAAACTCCAAATAGTTCACGAAAAAATTACAAGTACTTAACTCAGAGTGAAACAAGTGGTTCCACTGTTAGTAACCGTAACTTCCAAGATGCAGCAGCTAAACCCTGAGATCACACACTGTATCTGGCAGAATTAGGTGCAAGGGAACCTCCAGCAGTGGTCCGCAGGCAAGGTCCTGCTGCAAGTCCCTCCACTGCACACCTGCAGTATCCCATCACTGCATTGTGATATTCCTGACTGCTGCTCCCAGTCAGGACAGGCTGTGGGCCCGGACCACTGCTCGAGTATCACCTGCTGGCATGGGGCTGGCTGAGCTCTGCCCACACACAGGACAATTCAACCTCCTGGGCATTTTACAGCCTCAGTGATTCTCTTCTAGCAGTCTGGGAGTTGCTTCCTTGTAATTTCATTTCATGGAGACTGGTTTGTCGTAAACTCACCAGACCTGACACTATGAGCAGAGGAGTTGCCTCAAATAGAGAACTTCAGTTAATTAGCATTTCCCTTATTTTTCCAGACCAACTGAAGCCAATATCAGACAAAGTAACTGTAGGAAAGGGAGGAGCAGCAAAGGAAAACTTATTGTGCTCCTATTAAAGCAGCTTTCCATTACTCATTCCAATCTTAAAAGGTCTGGTTTGGTTTTGTTTTGGGTTTTTTTTTAAGTTTTACTTAGAAGAGCTACAGAGTCTTTTGAGAATTGGTCCAAATTAATTCCTAAGTACAAGAGGTTGTATTATCCAAATGAAGCCAGGACAAGTCCAGGCCAGGTGAAGCCAGAGGGCAACAAACCCAATTTCCATTTTGAGAAGGAAGTTGAGGTGTGGAAGTGTAGCCGCTGTTGTGCAGACCCAGATCAGGGTAGTAGGAAGCCTGCATTAATAACAAACAAACAAAAAATCCTTGAGAACTCAGCTTCCTAACATGAAGCTGAGTTCTCAATTCCTTTAAATGGGAAGCAAAATTGCAAGGAATCAAAGTGGTCACAGGTGCAAAAATAAGAGAGAACTGCATTAAAGCTGTGAGGGGGTGTGAGAACTGTGTGCCCTTTCAGGCACTGGAAAAATACATTGGTCAGAGAGCTGGTCAGCTTCCTTCCAAGTTCCTGAGGAGTTTATGCCCTATAAGCTACACCCACAAGAGATGCAGGAGAAGGTGAGATGCTGGGAGGTACAAAGCAAAGCCGGGGACCAAAACCGTTGGGTGTGCCCAGCAGGAAACGTGGGCAGCCCACTGTTGGATACGGCAAGGCTGAGTGAAGTGGAAACTCTTCTGTAGGAAGTGAGACTGTCTGAATCAAACACCTCATTTACATTAAACCCCTTCTTTTATGCAGCTTCCTACCCTGCATCCAGCCAACCTGGCACTTTGGTCCACCTACTTGGTCTTCCGAAAATTAGGGAGATCTTAATTTAACTCCAAGTTAAACACTTAAAGTACTAATAGTGACTGAGTCACAACTCCAGTGGACTTAAAAAAATCGCCCTTACCCTCTGAAATTCTTTTGTCGAGCATCACATACAACATCTGCATTCATTCCCTAGCACCTGTATTGAGTGTAGGATGCCAGGTCAGCTCATCCACTGCTGGGTGTTATCTGTGAGAACTCCCGCTGTGCAAACACCTCAACACAAACACCTGGGGCTTGCCAGGGAGGCTGACAGCAGTAGGGTATTTATAACAGAATGCAACTCAGTATTTTGGCTTCCCAAAAGCTTTAGGAGAAGCTCCTGTGGGTATGTTATGTGTTTAAATAGAACACACAACAAGATGTTGTGAAAAACTGAAGTTGTTATAAACAGTTGCTTTTAATACGCAGGAATGTTAAATTTCCAAGTCAAGGTCCTTTGAATGCAGGTTGGAAATCCACATTTAAGACATTATGCATTTTACAGAGCCACAGGAATCAGAAGAATACAGGCATATTAGGAAGTACACTTAGCATTTTCCTTATTTTCATAAAAAACAGCAGCCTAAAAGCACATCTGAGATGTGCTAAGGAAGTTTCTGTGCTAGGGCCAGCTGCACCTGGAGCCAAGAGGCAGGGAATAAAGCTCACCAGGAAGGGGTGCTCAGGGATGAGCACACGCTGCAGCATGAAGCAGCAGGGAGGAAATGCTGCCTCCTCACGTCCCCACCCACCCAAAACACGACTTAGTCTCCTGCAAGTAGTTGCAAAGGTATTTTCAAAGCCTCCCAGGCACTGTTTATATTCCTTATTTTCCCACGGGTGTGTGCAGGCTGGTGGGAATGGCTGTTCTGGAAGATCTCACACCTTCACCTCCTTTGCTACACTCCAGAGTCCTCCTTTCCCAGCTGTTCTCTGACACTGCACTTCTCCAGTAATTTCTATGGGGGTCTAAAGGCAACGAAGATACTCTGCTTTCAGTAGCCAACTTCTTACAAGCCCTAACTCACATTTTTGCCTCATCACTATGATCCAGGTGGGTGTTAAGTCCATTCACAAAGGAGGGAGATCTATGGCAAATTAAAATAACTTGTTTGCCCTTGACTTCTGCCACTGCAAGCAAACAGATGTGTGGAAAAGACACAATACCCATAGCCACAAACTGAAGGCAAATCATTGTCCAACCTCAGAAAGAAACAACACAAAAACAACCGATGAAAACCCTTCAATGTCTTTAAAATAAGACTTTCATGGAAAAGAAACCTGAACTAAACCATGCTGTAAGAAATTACTTTCATTCTCACCTAGAGAGGCTATAATCTGCATGTGGATTACCTAAAGTCATGGCATTAATTACATTTAAGGAATCAACCTGTGGCACTACAAATGCAGTGTCCACATGGAGATTAGTCCATTCTGGAACTTAAAATTGGACACTTACTTTGGAAACAGCTATTACCAGCAGACTCATCCCTTCCCTGGAGACCTGAAGAATTTTTCTCTTGTTTTTCACTATCTCTTTGACATCTTTATGGTTAGCTTTGGGCTTTTTGGAGAGAGGTGAATGCTACCTAGACTGGCATCAACTGGGTTTCACGTTTCAGCTATTCCAAGTTACCCCCGAACTTTCCTCTGCCTCCTAAGTAATGATTAATCCAAATTATCTTTAGTAATGAAAACTGCAAGGAACTCATGATGTTGCTATAATGAAGCTCTACACAGACTAAAATAAGCCTCCCTGATGCAAATCCTAATATCATGATGATTTTTAATTATTTGAATGGAAGCCAAACAATTTCTTTTCTGTGGATGACTTTTCTGCAAGTCTTTTGCTCTCCCTGCAGTCCTTGGAGCACTGGAGTATGTCAGTAAAGAATAAGAACATAATTTGTCACAAGTACTGCATAATAAAGCTCCTTGAACTCATCAAACTGTCCAGCACAAGCTCCAACAACAGGACATGCTGTTTTGTTAACAATTTAAGCAACAGTATTTCATTGTCTCTTATCAACATACACAAGCTAAAGACATAAAATTAGATGGCAGCAACAATTTTAAACGGACATGAAATATAAGGTCCCGTTTCACTGTTTATCCAAGCATCTGCTTAACTTCATGCTTACAAAGTAACCCCCTGAACTCTATCTCATGTTTAGCATGTATTGCTCAAACACTCAGCTAAATGGAGTCTGAAAGGGAGTTTATTTTTCCCCCAGAAACAGAGCTTTAGTCTGCATACCACCAAATTTCTTTACAAGTCTTGATAGCACAAAGATCACCAGGCTCTGAGCTTTTGTGTGGTTTTATTAAAATAAAGGCAAGAACCCAAACAGTTCCCCTCCCTGTCCCCCAGGCTCTGCTTCAGACAATCCCTTTAAATCATTTCCACAAACCCCAATATTTAACAAAGGAGGACGATGAGCTGCTATAATTGAGACACAACACTTGTGCTGGAACAGAAGGGAACATTGTGACCCGCATATGCACAATGGAGTTAATAATTAAGCTTTTTTTTGACAAGAGCATGTTTGACGAAGTTGAATAACAATCATTCTGTTGTCCAGCATGTGGAAATCCTCCATGCCAGGTGCTGCCAATCTATTTCTTGTCACAATTTTAACTTTTACCCACTTTTGATTACCGGTTAAGCAGTTCTGCCTTCCAAGTTCTACTTGTACCAAATTCAGAGACTTCCCTTCCCACTCACGGCCTGATTTTTCATTTTTTATTTCCCATCCAGCTTATTGCTGCACCTCCGTGTCTGACAAACTCCAAACCCACAACATGCAACACAGGAAAAACCTGCTTTATCACAGAAAAGAATTTGCTAATTAGCTTTAATCCCATTAAATAGAGCAATAGAATTTTAGAGCAATATAAATCATCTACTAACCCTGCTAGATTTTCTACTCTGGGATGATCCATACAGGTCTTCCTCATAACCATTGGTCTGTTATGGAAGGAAAGGCAAAAGGAAAGAAAAAAAGGAGAGACAAAAATTGATGCAGACCCAAAAGGGAATTTTTAAGCAAATATCATTACTTACAAAAACAAAGGCAGAGACAGAACTTTTCAAAGATACACCAGGAACAGGAAAAGTGCAGCATGGGGTCATGATTTCAAACATGAGGACATGAAGATTTGTGTGAGTTCCTGTAAACCAGCCAAAAATGTCAAGGATACTCCTGCCTGCTTTTTTTGACTCTTTTTTTTTTTGCCTCCCCTATCATCACTGCTCCATAGCCCCTGTCTCTTCAAACACTGTGTGAGGGGAACATGGGACAAAAAGGGGGTGAGAGACTGCAATCAGAAGATATATATCACTATAGTTACTTTTACCTTAGGCAGCTAAGCAGTTAAAAAGCAGCAAATTGTAGCAAAAGACTTCACTCTAAATTTATATTTGAGAAATTCAGCTTAGTAAGCAAGCAATGATGTATGAATTCTCTTCTTTTTAGCTCTTCTTTTAAATTTTGAGCATCAAAATTAAACCCAGCCAACAGCCATCTGCCACATCTCAGTATTTTGTGTGGCAGTCCGAAGGCTAATAAGAGATTTGGGTTGGCTCAGCTGTCCTCCTCATGGCCAGCCTTATTGTCACTGAGCTGTTTTCCCTCAGAAGAGGAAAAACAACCTCAAGCAGGGTGAGATGCTTCAAAACCCTAAGGCAGTTGCTCTGGGAATAAAACAAAATGATCATGACGACTCAGTTTTTAGTCTGGAAACGCGATGTTGAAGAAATGAGTACAGACCCAAAAGTCATCTCAATCAATATCATCAAAAGCTCAGGTTTCTCCAGCAATTCACTGTTCTGGCATCACCTCACAATAAGCCCTGGTTTAACACTGAAAACGAGGAAGCACTCTATGTGTGTGAGGTGGGGGTTTTAGTGGAAATTTAATTAGCAATTCTATTCAAATGAAGTTCTGAAGTCCAAGTTTTAATACGTTCCTGAAATGAAAATCCATTAAAACCAATCTGATTTAATTTCTAAGCAAAATATTTATCATCTACTATACAGTGGCTTCCATGAAAAATTAAACAAATTAACTTGGAAACCAGTTCAGAGCCAAGCTGGGAACACACTTCTGGGAAAAGAAAAGCTTAGACTCTCTATTGAAATGCAGCATTATCACCCCAAATGGAGGGCAAACATCCAAGTTTCTTTTTTCAAGAACAAGTGGTTTGAAGTACTTCTAAAACCTTTTCACAGCTTGGCTTCTTTCCAGGTTTTACTAGCTTTTCTAAGGCTCCTTGAATTTCTCTAACACTTCCCTGAAGAATGGTTAAAATGGATCTTCAGCAACTGAAGGCAACACTTCAGCTCAGTCTCAACAGCAGCCTGCAGAACTATTACTTCTACCACCCCTTTTATTACTACACTGAGGAATTAAGTTCGCTTTTTTCAGCTATGTAATACTGACTGACTGAAACCTCAGCTCACTATCTGAATTGTCCTATTACTTTGTAATAGTAACTTCATTTTTCCCAGCTGTGGTATTCCTCATTTATTTTCATTGTTATTTACTTTTGACAAGTTGTCTCCTATTCATCATCAATATTTTCAGTCTAACCTCACACGAAACTCCCTTCAGTCCCCGCACTTTGACAGCCAGGCAATGCAGACTCCTGGAGAACTGCTTATACCCCTTTAAAAAAACCATATGATATGCTGTCTTAGATGGGAACAGAGCAGCTGAGATCCCTTCCAGCTGCCTCATTTTCTAACAGTTATTTTTCAGTCCTTTTACAACAGTACATGCCTTTGACAAGGACTAGATCTGGCCCAAGGTTTCACTTAATGTCATGTACAGACATGCCAAGAGCCTTACAGTCAAGCTATAGTAACATCTCATGCCTTTCCTTTATACCCTTAAATAATTACCCTGCTTAGAGAAAGTTAAGTTGATTTGACATTATTAATTTTCTATAAATCCAATTTAATTGTTTATCACTTTATAGTTCAGGCTCTCCTAATGGAATTTGTTTCATTTGCCCTGGTGTCTTTCAGATTTCAGACTGAAACCCCATAGCTCAGGTCATTTCCCTTGCCACTATGACCCATCCTCTCCAGAAACCTCTCCAGTGCATATTTTTGAAGACAAATGGTCAGACAGCTCTGGAAGACCAGGGTCAGACCTTGTTGACCTTTGTTCTCTGTTATGTTAACACACTAAATATCTGACCCTAACCCTCATGAAAACCTTAACAAATAAAATTGCATACTAGCGAGGCCAAAAGTACTCAGATTTTCTTGTTCTCCCTTTACGTGCCATTGACCCTCATTCCTCTCTGTTTTTAACAGATGCAGAAAACCTTATAGCCATTATGTCCATTTCTACTTGGAATGTTTTTCACCTCAGACTGTGGATCACGCTGCTCCTTCAGGCTCTCTCAATCCCACATCCAACTTCTGCTCCTCAGAAAAATTCTCTGCTCATATCCAGTGTACTGAAAAACCCCAACCCAGTCTGGCAACCTCTTCCTGCAATGAGGAGCCTTCCCTCCACAGCAATACACCAGTCTGCCCTCTCTTGTGTACCTTTCCAGCCTCAGAACTGCTCCCCATAAAATCCTCACTGTGTGAAAACACATTATCCTTTATCCTCCCTCCAGGCCCAGCTTTGTGGTGCTCTAAGTAATGCCCTATTTGTACAGTTGCTAGTAAGCCACCCATACATCTAGAACTGTAGAGACAGGATAAGGAATAATGGGTTCAGACTGAAAAAGGGGAAATTTAGGTTAGATATATGGAAGAAATTCTTCCCTGTGAGGGTGGTGAGGCCATGGCACAGGTTGCCCAGAGAAGCTGTGGCTGCCCCATCCCTGGAAGCGTTCAAGGTCAGGTTGGACTGGGCTAGGAGTAACCTGGGACAGTGGAAGGTGTCCCTGCCCACGGCAGGGAAGTGAAACAAAACGACCTTTAACACCTCTTCCAACCCAAACCATTCTATGATTCTATTATAGCCTCTCAGTATCGCTGTGTAATGTTAAAGCTCAACTTAGGTAACTCAGGTTTTGAGTTTTGCCAGATGTCCTTTATGTACAACACTGACATAAGGGTTTGGATTATTCCCTGTTATGCACATGAACTGATGGTCACTCTTTGTGCAGACCCAACAAATCCTGACAGTTACACCGTATCCTTGACACTGGGCTGGCGAGCTCTCATTCTTGAACATACTCTTTGTCTATCACAGTGGGTTTGTATGTAAAAAACCTCTCTGGGGCAGTTAGTCAAGATACATACTGCTTTGGAGTAGTTCTTCTTTTTGGTCCTCTCATTCTCTAATCCAGCCTGCAGTGAGATTAAGAATGCAGGATGAGAAGATCAATGAGTTTATGCACACCCCTCCACAGTCAGGCATGCATGTCCACATGCAGAAACATCAGTCCAGTTCTCCTCCAGCTCTACACAACACAGCTCAGTAAGCACACAGGGCAAAAAAAAATCAAATCTCACAGTCAAATGACCAGTTATTAGAGAATATTGTTAAAAGTGATGATAGAGCTGTTAAATTTAGTAGCCACAGTTAAAACCATTCACGCTTGCTGGGTTAAGTCAATTAAAAGAGCTACCAGCTGTCCATACTTACTACATCAATACATCCATGCAAAATCCAAATGTGTTTGCACTATTTCTGTATGTAGGTCACGCACAAACGGATACATTGCATCCCTAATTGAAAATAGTGCCGGGAAAGGAGGAGAGTGAAAAACCTAGAAAATCTATAAAACTGTGGACACTGAGCACCTCTATTTCAACACAGCGCTGCCAAGAGGCATCAGGAAATATTTTAAACTGAGTTTAAAGTCCCAATCCTCACTGTTGCTGTCCGTTCTTCCAAGAGTCAGCTTTACTTCAGTGTTCACAGTAGCAAATACTTGTTCTCCTTGTATTATTACTAGTTTGATTTTTTCCCCCAAAATGAAGGTAACAGCTCGACACAAGTTGTAGCTTTGGTAGGCAGAGTGTTTGTCCCATCACCTTTGCTAGATCTATTCAGAATGAGTTTATGAGTGGTTTATTCCTTTCCAGATCTATGCTGAAATAAATCCAGACTCATCTGGCCAAACGACAGATTGTAACAGAGACTGTCTGTCAGGGGAAGTAAAAGCCATTCTGCTCTCTCCTATAATAACTACTAAGCTAGACCTGGATCAGACCTCTAATCATTTGTCGCTCTTTGTCTGAACTGCATCAGTGCAGTAGGAGAGGGAAGTGGTATCTTCACATCACACACCACAAACTGTCTCAGGATCCTTCCAGATCACCCCTTATCTCAGATCAGTTATCACAATTTGTGTTAGTTTCTTCTTCATTATTAGTTTTTAAACACACACACTGCAGAGCTTGCAGACTATTCTCACCACTGGATAAGTGCTGGCATATTCCAAATGAGACTGTAAAGGCATGAGAGGAAAGGAAAATCAGAATACAAAGGAAAACGCTCAAGTAGTTATGGCAATCAAAAGAATTCCCCAAACCAAACACACAAACAGGCACAGAGATGTAAATCCCAATTAAAGAACTTTGATAATACAGGACTTCTTGTACAAAGGCACAAGGAAGAACTTGGGAGCAAACAAAACACGGAAAGTGCACAAATTACATCACAGGTGATTACTACCACAACAGTATTTCATGCTGATGGTCTTGGATGACAGAGACAGCCAGCTGAGAAGTGGGAGAACTAGGACAACTGAAATAAGAGACTGAAAAGACACTCAACAAACACAGTGTGATGTTACTGAGCTTTCCTAAAAAATCTGCATGATAAAGAACTGAGCTTGCAGAATTCCTGAAACAGATGCTGTTGATGGGTTCAGGATGAGCCACAGAAAAGCTGTTGCAGAAGCCCCTTGGTGGCAGCTGAGGAGACACACAGATACCCAAGCCAGCATTCTACTGGTACCCCAGGTCACTGTTTACAGCACAGTCACAGCTGTGGAGCTTCAATCAATTTGCTGGCCTGGTCTAATCAACACCTCCAGTTGTTTTGTAGGGCGTAGCGCTGGCTGCTCTGCCAAAAGCACCCAGGCCAGCTCCCCAAAAGCTACCTCAGCAGATCTCTGGTGCCTGCAGTCCAGACATCCACTTAAAAAAATATTCCAGGAGAAAAACCCAGAGTATAACCCGCACAGATTAGTAGGGTGGTAAAGTTTTATGGAGAAATCAATGTCCAATATTGGCTCATTTCAGTGAAAACTTCCTGTTCAGAAGAGTATCATGGATTCAAAAAGCAATGCCTAGCACCATCAGCCCCTCACAATGCAAGGAGCCTGAGTGCCAAAATGCAAGATCAATTTTCCAAAAATGCAACTCCTACAAAACAATGACATCCTGCAACAATGGTAGGAGAGCCTTCAAATATAAAAAAAACTAGCCTCATTCAGAATTCTCAGACTCATTTTATAAACCCTTGTGGACACAAGGCAATAGTTTTTGGTTTTGTCTTCATGGCAAAATAGTTCCAAAGCCAAACTCAACTCTAGTATTCAGAGGTGATTTTTTAGGTTGGTCATTGTTCATGGTTTCCTTACTTTGCTGATTTGAAGACAGACACAGCAAGAACCAAACCTTCACAGATTAGCCAGAGATGCGGTCAAACTACTAAAAACATCTACTGTTAAACCCACACCAAGAAAGCGATCAGAGACTGTTTATAAGAGCATGGAGTGACAGGACAAGGGAGAATGGATTCAAGCTGGAAGAGAGTAGGTTTAGATTGTGAAGAAATCCTTCCCTGTGAGGGTGGTGAGGCCCTGGCACAGGTTGCCCAGAGAAGCTGTGGCTGCCCCATCCCTGGAAGTGTTCAAGGTCTGGTTGGACAGGGCTTGGAGCAACCTGGGCTAGTAAAGGTGTCCCTGCCCATGGCAGGGGGTGAAACAGGATAAGCTTTAAGGTCCTTCCAATTCAAACTATTCTATGATTCTATGTTCTATTGATTAATTGTGAGTAAAACAACTGGAGGATGTAGCAGGGTAAGTTTCAGTTCAGACTAGCAAACATTTACATGCTTCTATAATCCCAGTGACACTTGCAGGAGGGAAGGAAGCTCTGTCAAAACTTTTCCTGTGCCTGAGAACGCTCACTGAGAACGCTGCTTTATGAGGACAGGGAGCAGTCTGTGCAAAATCACCAGAAATACCAGCATGGAAAGTTTCAGCCAGATCCTTCTGTCAGAGAAACACATTCTTTGCAGAAGTATGAGGAAATCAGGGACCATCCAGTGGACCAGCTGGACACTGCTGTTCACCAGACCAGCAGTGGTTATCACAGCCTGAAGATCGTCTGCTCTAGGAAAAATGGCTGGAAAAGCTCCTCCAACGCATGGTGGGGAAGCAGAATGCAAGACTTCTGCCATTTACATATATATAAAACACAGGATTGTGTTACAAAAACAGCTCAAAAGCAATCAGTGGTGTATTTCCATGAACAAAAGGTGTTTAAGATGAACATGTGCTATAAGCACGAAGCCAGCATGCTTGCATTGTGCCACACCAAGGGACAAACTTATAGCAATGGTTAAACAACCCATTTGTGTTGTCAACACCTTCTAAACAGAAAGAATTAATATTTCAACTGAACTAGAGATTTTTTCCCTCCAAAAAACCACTTTTAAGAACATGTTGACATTTAACTCCAAGTAAAATAAACACTGCTTTCCCTGTTCAGCTGTGAAGAGAAGCTTTTCTTAATCGAATCTTTGGAGCTTTGAGGCAACTTCTAGCTTTGAAAGCACTCAAATAAGCTTGAAATCTTGAAGAACAAAGATTTTAACAGCATTTCATAAGTAGCAATAGGGATTCCAATAAAAAGGGAAAAAGTAAGTATTTTTAAGTGTACCTTGAGCTATTGTGAACAATATATGGGATCACTGAGCTGGCTCTGCAGCAGCAATATTTATTTATTTGGTTTTTTGTTTCTTTATAAATGGATCCTCTAAACTCTACACTAGACCAGACTAAAGGCTTATATACACGTGTATGATCTGGGAAAACACCGTCTGGATACTCTGAGGAAAAAAAAAACATTTGAACTTTTCCTACACACGAGTATTCTGTGCTTTATTTTTCTCCCTCCAGAAAACTTAAGCCTAAAAAATTAATTTCAAGTATCTCTAAAGCATTTTTAGGGAGAGTAACCAGTGACAGGACCCTAGCGAACATCATGGATCTGTGCCAGGGGAGGTTTAGGCTGGATATCAGCAAAAGGTTGTTCCCCCACAGGGTGGTCAGGTGCTGAACAGGCTCCCCAGGGCAGTGGTCACAGCCCCAAGACTGCCAGAGCTCAAGGAGCATTTAGACAACACTGAGGCACATGGTAGGATTGTTGGGGTGTCCATTGCAGGGCCAGCAGCTGTACTTGGATGATCCTTGTGGGTCCCTTCCAACTCAGGATATTCCATGATTCTATGGGTATTCACCTGCACTTCCAAAGTGCTTAAGACTTATTTCCACTGATTATTTTCTTCTGGTTTCCTGTGCTAATAAGCACTGACCCTGCAGTAAGCTAGCACTTCCTTTTCAGTATCAGTAGTGAAACAGGGGAGCTTACAAGGTGCATACAAGAAATAGCTGCCTATACCAACGTCCTGGTTAAGTACTTCCTGCAACAGCAAACAGCATTTACCACAAAGGTTCCTGCACAGGAATTCATGCTCCTGCACACTGCACACACACCTGACAGTTCCCCAGCTGAAAGAACAATTGATCCGCGTGTTACTCGGAAAAAACCAACACAGAACACGTCAAGACCTTGGAAGGATGATACTATGACAGCACTATAACCAGTCTGTGGTACAGGGAGACAGTGATATCCATCCATACACGTACACACACACACAGAGAAATTGTACAATTTACCAACCCTCAGGCTTCCACGGCTACCCACTGACATGCGCTCATCTTCATCCGAAGCCTATCAAGAGAAAAGTATAAAGAAAAAAAAAAAAGAAAAAAAAAAAAAAAAAGATGAAAAGGACACAAGTAACAGGCAGTGAGGTAAACGCTGATGGCTTTGATGGGACAGAAGGCAAGAAACGACATATAAAATAAATGTATTTTAAAAAGAATTGCATTCAAACTATAAGCAGAAAGTAAATGAAATCATACTCTGCCCAAGAAACAATGTCAAGCATTTTACTACAGCTTGCTCGGGTGTTCCCTGCTCTATGCTCTTGGCCCTTGGTCTGAATAAATGAATGTTCAACACTCCAAGCAGGTTATTTCCCCACCTCCCCCCTCCTTTTTACTTGCACATTTGCAAAAACTCCCCGCAGTGTCTGGGGAGAGAGAACAAAAGTCAGGAAGTGGCTTTGGGGTTTTTTGCCTGGGGTGGGGGGAGCTTTTTTTTTTAAGAAGGAAGTTCCTTACACTTGTGTCTTTTCTTAATTTGAAACGCATAGCTAAACAGAAAAAGCAAAAGTAGATACTAACCGAGGCATTTCTTCGGGCTCTACGGGAATAACGCTCACTGTCTTCCTACCAAGGCAGCAGAGAGAAAACAGAGGGAAGTGTTGAGAGGACAGAGACACCAACACAGCATTCCAGAAACACACAGTGATCTTCAGCCATGTCTGGGAGTCATCGAGGTTAAACCAAATAAACAGAAGGTGACACCCTGTCGAACTAGAAAATCCCTGTCTCCCTCCTTTGTGACCCCAACTTTCTTCCCCTCCGTTTTACTCTGCTACACACTGCTATTACTTGTACAGAAAACTTCAGGCAGTTACGCCTTATTTCTATCTCAAAAATGTTTGAAGTGCATCTCTTCGCATGTGAGCACCGGTAATACTTACAAGGCTTGTGTAGTTAAGTTTTCCAGTCCTTCAAAATAAACCTCAAAAATCTTCCATTTGAAATTATGTGACAGGGCCATGGTCTCTCCCTAGTGAGTATCCCAGAGGGGCACAGCCTGGTCCCTTCTTTCAGACCAAAAGCAGCTGTGCTCTGCTTACAGCCTCTGAGACACTGCAAATACTGTCAGATGTAATACATCTCAATATACTGATTTTAACAAATTGATTTTCCATGAAATTTAGAAACAGCAATAGAAAACAGGAAAAAAAAAACCACCTTTCACCATTGTAGTCAATAGTTCTCACAGGTGAACGGACTTCCAAGCAAGGGAATTGCCAGTAAGGTGGAGGTAAGCTCATCCAGCAGGGACTTGAGGAGACTGAATGGCTTATTTGTGAGACTGGAGCACCTTGGTTGATAGGTGGTCCCTGCAAACAAGTATTTACACTGATTCATTACTGAGGGTGAAGGAATTTGGGGAGTGTGGGAGATTATCTTCCACACTGGAAGCCAGTTGTTTGGTTTTGCTTTTTTCAGTGTGCTTGTAGGGCAAAGCTATGAACCAGAGTTTTCATCTGGCATCACTGGAAAGTGATTTCATAAACTTGGGGCTGAAAGACATTTGAAGCCAATGACTTCCAGCCTGGAAGTTGCCTGTTGGCAACTTCTTTATCTTATATTACAGGTGTTAAAACACTCAAATGTTGCTAGTGGCCAAGTCTGTAGCTGGTATCAACTTCACTGGCTTTGACAAATAGTAACATCCAGGACACAGTATTATCAGCAAAAGCAAACATTGCCACCATAGCAGTAATAATTCCTCTGAAGGATGCCCCTGGGCCACTAAGTGCAAAGGTAACTGAGGCAGCACAGATAAAACATGCCCACAATTTACCTGTGAAGGCAGATTTAAAAAGACTCAAATGCTAATGAAACCCACAAGAAGTAAAATGACTATGAATATTCCTTGCATCTCAAGGGGCTTTAAAAGGTCTTTATTCTAACCTAATCTTCAAGCAATAGTATGGAGACAGATGTCTGTTAGAAGAGATGGCTCTAACCCAGCCCTTGCCAGTTGTAAGCTGATTAAAAGCCACATTTCAGGTGGAAATGCAAGACTGCAGGAATGCTTGTGGAACAAGTGGAATTCACATCTCCAACACAAGAAAATACCTACTTTGTGGGATTTCAAACTCTGTGAATTATACAAAACTTCAACACATAAAAGTTGTTGAGCTACGTTGATCAAGTCCTACCATCCATTGCTCGATGTCTCCCCACTTAGTATCCAGACCATAATACTTCTACAGACAGAAAAAGGAAAAAAACAGAATTTAGATGAGAAAAGCAAACACAGAACATTTAGACATGCATTGCCAGGTCTTGGCCGAGCCACACAGCTCCACACACACACAAACATGCCAGGAAGAGCTACGCCGAGTGCCACTGGAACCCTCCACAGCACATGCCCAGGAAAAGCTGCCTGGCAAGAGCAAAGGGGTTTTTTGGGGGTACAACTGGGATATTTGACAGCTTCTTCTCTCTCAGCAATGCAGAAATCCCAGTGCTGGGGGACAGGAGCAAGGAATGTAATGAGTCTTGAATTCCTGACCCATTTAAGTCAAGAGTCATTACAAGGGAGGTGAACGCAGGACACTTCCAGAATGAAAAATGCTGTCAAATCATGTTTCCTGTACAGATTTGTCAAACTAGGCAGACAAGTTGAATATAAACCTATCTCTGTGCATTCTGATTCTCTGTATTCAGAGCTGCCCAGAGCTCCATTCAGAGCAGGAGGCTTTTTGCCTACACTTCAGCAATCTGACAGCGGTGGGAGTGCCAACAAGGATGGAGGAGGACAAGCGTCACCAATGCAAGCAAGGCTGGAAAACTCTCTCCCTTTCAGTTCCAAATGCCATGAATTTTCTTAATAGACTGTCTTGTCTAAACCACTTCTCAGCTTGTAATTTCTTTGCACAACATCGGGAAGTTCCCACTGAATTTGAATTTCCACCAGGCAGCAAATTGTTCAAAGATACACAGGTTTAATGGGGCTTTTCTTCCTCCCCAGACAAGCATGTCAACTCTGGTCTCAGGAAGTTTGCATTTCTAATGGTGACCATAAGGCTCCTGTGTGAATAAAAATCACTGGCCTAAAGCACAGCAATAGCCAAATGGAAATCTTGCTTAAGGAAGCATAATATGTATTTTAGAGCTTTCCTACTGGCTTGAGGAGGCAGGACTATCAACAGTTGAGATAACAGGAAATTATAAAAGAAAATCAGAAATGTTGTCTGTACTGCACTCTGGTTTTACCACTCGCTCAATGGTATTAATATAATTTTGCTTTCACCCTTAAAAATCTCATTCGCTAGTTATTAATAAACGAGAACGAACAGCTGTTGGATTACAGGTCGATACTGTATCAGTTTATTTCCAGTTCAGAGTTCTTCCTCTTCAGACAATGAAATTATTTTCATGTTAAAGTATTCTTCATTTTACTTTATTCTTAACAGCTCTGAAGAGAGTAAAAGAGGTAGTGAGGTGCTCAATTATGCATCCTGGATAGTCTGAACTGTTCAATGACCTACCTTTAACTGCTGCCAATTTTGAGGTCAAACTGGGAAAAGGCAGGAGCTCAGAACAATGCCAGTTATTAGGAAAAATATTAGAAAATAAGTTTTTAGGCCAGTAATTTGAAAACAGGAAATAAATTCATTGCATGGCAGAGTTAAGTGGTATGTCAACATCTCTCTGGAATAAGGAAAAGAGACAACAGTTCGATAACGTCTTTAACCACTTCCCTATGGGAACAGGGAAGTATTCCCCTCTGCTTTCCCTGCAAAGCATCTCATTGTGTGTTCAAAAATATCCCACTCCCTACACAATGCCTAGCCAAATTACACACAAGTGAAACTTTCCCCTTGAACTACAGGAAATCTGAGGGCACGACATGAATCATTTCTTCAAGCATTACACACTTCTCACAAGGGCTCAGACTTGTTACTTCCAGGCAGAAGGAAAATCCACATAACAGCTTTGAAATTAACTTTTATGTACATCACAGTCTGAAAATGACCCCTGAAAATTCTATAAGCTCCAGCTAGTCAGGGCTGTGTACATGATGAGAACCTACAGATTATATGGTTTGCAGTAAAGCAGGTCAGGTAAAGCCTTATTAGAGGTTTTTCAGCCATTAAGAGACATCCATTTAAAAAAACATTTTTTAAAATGGAGAATCCTTTCTCACACACAGAAAGAACCTATAAAAACACTAGTAATTTCTGAAAGGTCTGCTGCTCCTTCTTCCTGCCTTCTGTTCTCATTTTCTGACACTGGCTTCTGAATTCAGCATTGCAAAAGGCAGATAAGGAAATGCCCCTTCTAAGACTTGCTGTGCCACAATTAAGTTCCACTTACAGGCTTTTCCTCCTCCATTTCAAATTACATAGCTACATGCTTAATAACCCCTAAAGAAAAATCTTAATGAATGCAACTGCCTTGAGACTATTTTTAATCTATTATCTTTTAAACAGCACATGTCATATGGGACTGAACTGGCAGCTTTTGAAGTCTAAAGTATTTTGACCCGTCAGCCCCTTCCTCTTTCTTTCTCTGCATTGACTCTTCTGTTCTGTCCCCAGGGGCCTGATTCGAATGGGTTAAAGGAAGAAACGGTGCTTAGCCATTCACTTAGGTTTCAGTTAGAGGCCCTTGCCAGACTCAAGTTCCCTTCAACCCTGAAAAGTGATATTACAATTAAATAATTAATGACGTTAATACCATTGAGAGAGAATTCCAGATGCGATTTGCTCAGTAAGTGACAGTGAAACTGCCAGACTTGCAAACTCACTACGGGATGTTGGGAGGATAACCCACTTATCTTCTCATCCATGTCAGGACACCAACAGTAAACAACCTCCTGGGCTCCCACGGGGCTGCGTTTGCACCAGAAGGTTAAATTAGTTCCCATAAAGGAGATTAATAATGAGCCTGTTGATCCATGGGCAGACGTTGAGTCACTCACTACACAGTCAACTCCAGAAATAAAACCAAGAGTAAGATAGATTTGTTGCTCAATCGATGGGGTCAGGGTTAAATACCAGAGCACATGATTTGAGCAGCTCTCTTCATATACATAATGCCCTCAAAGAGGAGAACAGCACTTTCAAGAAGCACATGCACTGCTAGGTCAAGCTTTGAAACATGCAGTTAGGGCAGCTGGAGTGCCAGAACAAAACCAAACACGCCGTGGTTTTAGGACACATTCATCACTCAGCAACCAATCAAAATATCTCAGGAAACAAAAAGGAAATATTCAATAATGGAGAAAATGGCAGGCTTGAAGAATTATGTGCTTTCTCCCTCCCTGCAAATCCTCTTTTGGAGCTATTTCTGTTTCTAGGTACCACATAGTTCACAAGCTGGAAGTGTAGAACAGCCAAACATCATAACACAAACTCCAAAATCTCTGTTGCTACATAGCAAGTGGCCTCAGAGCTACTATTATCATCATCATCTCAGCCACCATCATGAAAAGGAAACTGGAAGGAGGGAAGAGATCACGACTTTAAATTGAGGTGAGAGAGGATTAAATAATGTAAAAGCACTTATAACACTTAGGTGCCACTGGAAGGAAGGTCACATGGTTTATTTACCAAAAGATTATGAATTCAAACACGGCATCACTGATTTCCTTCACTGACTTTCTGCGAGCAAAGTCATCTGAAAGTCACTCTTCCTGCTGGCACCTGTTAAATGCTTGCCCAGCCTGAAATACTTTCAGGGATACTCTTGGCCTTTGGCACAGAAATATCTGTGTAGTTCTCTACAGAGCCACCGTACCCTCCTGCGAACCTGCTTTGCCAAGTCACTCTTCTGCTTATTGCTTATTCTTTGGTCAAACAGGCTGTAGAAAAAATTCATATTAAGTGCCTGACCAGACATTTTCCATGGTCATCTTCCCCTACTCCCCTTTATTATCCACACTACACGACTAAGGGAAGGGCAGAATTGCATGGAAATTTACAGCCTGCTCTGCATCTCTCATTCTTTAGAGGATTTTCTAGGTTGGACTCAATGATCTTGGAGGTCTTTTCCAATCTAAATGATTCCGTGATTCTGAAATTCTAGCACGACTCACAACACAGGAACACATGCAAACAAGAATGAAAGCGAGCAAGCCCTACCTTCTGGACTTGATAGATCTGAGGGAAAAGGGAAAGGAAAAAAACAAGGAACAAAGCTAAGCATGAATGGATACATAGCAATGCAACATTTCACAGCTCATTCTAGAGGGAAAAAACATAATTTATACAGAAAATACAGCAAAACATGAATACAAAGAAGTGCACATCGATTTCCTGTAGATTTAGGTACAACAAAAGCAGCGTTTGCATTGCAGGCCTGCTTCCATGATCCCAACTAGAACACAGCATTCCTGTTTTCTTTCCCACCAGGCCCCTAGAGGCACATGGGACATTTGCTCCCTAGGCTTTGCACCAGGCCAGAGCCCAACCCAGCTGTGAGCCAGGTCTTCTCGCTTTCCCAGCTTCCTCCATCACAGGAACAGATGCCCAAATAATTACCTGGGATGAGAGCTGTGCATCTACCACCAAAATAAAAGCAAATGGCATCAAAGAAGAACAGTTTGTCTGTAGTTAAATGACAAATTTTGTCCTTAATGGATGAAGCACAGTTACAAAAGCACCAAATCTACACACCTTTCACTTATGTACAGCACACCCAGCATGTTAAAGCTCCTGGAAAATTTCTTGCAAATGCATTGTCAGCACTAGAGGATCTCTGCAGGTTGTATTTTCGATTTTTAATGTTTCCATGGCACCTCACATTGTTTTCAGGCCTTAATAAATACACTGCTGACTCTGTTGCTTGATAGTCTTGGAGCACTTTGATAAAAGCATTACAGTCACTCTACTGCATCTGAATTTTGAATATGTGGAGAACTGCCCTTGACTAATGAGCTTTGTAAACCCACGTGTAAACAGAAAACATGTTTTTTCTTTAATCTTTGCTAAAGCCAGAAACCCTTCTGGGTTCAAAAAACCCAAAGAATCCTTCTTCTTCAAAAACACCTAGCTGGCTACAACGATCCAGAAGGAAGCTGAAGATTCATGCTCTCCACTTCCCTGCTGAACAACAAGCTCTGAATCTTCAGGANAATCCAGAAGGAAGCTGAAGATTCGTGCTCTCCACTTCCTGGAGTGCATGCTCTCCATGCACTCCTCTTCCACAACAAGCTCTGAATCTTCAGGAAACATATCCCAGCTCTGTCTGAGAGTCCTCAGCTGCCTCACTGCTGATGTCCTGAGACAAGCACAGACACTGAGGAAACACCAACACAAAACCCGCTGCTCTAGGGGGGAAAATACACTGCTCTGACTCCAATCCTCCAGTGGGTCAGCAGGAAGCAGGGTAGTCAGTCTCCTGTAGTCTGGGGTATTCAGAGGATCCCTGCCATCCAGGTATTCAGAGGATCTCTGCCACCCACTGCTCTCTGGCACACCTCAGAGAAATCCAGATCCCAGCTCTGGGGAAGCTGAACTTTTCAATCCCTGCCCTCCTGATCAGGTTCCCCTTCCCAAAGGACAAGTGCAGAAAGCTTAATACCTCAGCAGCATTAATTCCCATTCTGATAAGCGCAGGGAAGGATAATTAGGACCCATATTTAAAACCACCATTCCCACACAAATTAACTACCTTGCTTACCTTCTCCTAAGAAAGCCACGAAGAAGAAAATTAACTACACGCTCCCACAGTTCCCAGGACTGCACACAATTCCAGTCTCTGGTTTCTCCATGGCACACACAGGTGCCTTTTGTCCATACACAGAAGCCAAACAACAGGTTTAGTTGTTGCAATTACCATGCGGCTGTTTAACCTTTAGGCTTTAACTTTTCAGTCGTGTTTTTTTCGCCCATGCTTTCAGGCAACACTGTGAAAGTCTTATTTTTCGAAACCCCAGTGCTTCAAGCTTGGCATAGAAGGTATTCCCACTGAGTCCAAAGCAAGACACGCAAGGAGTCTTGTGCCCAGGACCCTGACTGCCAACAGACAAGATAACAAGGAGGCCCTTGTTCAGACCCGGCCACCACAGAGGGAGGTGGAGAGGGGCACAGGGATAAAGCCAAGAGCATCATCATAACTGTTTCAGTATTTTATAAAACCTGGAATTCTGAATGCTAACAGGCATTACAACAGCTCTGCTCCGAAGTGACTGGTCCCTTGGCAGTGTCCTAGTGTGAGGTGTCCTGGCCCATGACAGGGGGGTTGAAACTAGATGATTTTTAAGGTCCTTTCCAACCCAAAACACTCAAGGATTGTGTGATGATACTGTCCTCCTTAGATGGCATGTTACAGGAGGAAACACACTTGAAAACAATAATTTCTATTGCAGGTATGCCCTTCACAAAAGCTCAAGAGTAAAAAGAAACCTATGCAGTCAAATGTTTTAAACAGCACTTTCCTGTATTAGGGTATGACAAAAAAACCCAAATATGTTTTGTCCACAGTATTAGTGGCAGACTGCTTTCCTGGTTTCCCCATCACAGGAGGTTTCCCACAAAAGTAATGTTTTTCATAGAAATAGCTTTAAAACTGGACAGAACAAGCCAGTGATGCATTGTTAGATGGTGGCAGAAGTCCAGAGTCTACTAAAAACACCTTCAACATTATCCTTTTCCAGATTTTCTTGAGCATCTTCACACTGGCTGTGTAAGACAGGTACAGCTTAACTATCAGAAACCGTCTTAATTTATTTCCTGGATATGTAAGCACTGAGTTTCAAAGTCAGTCTCACCCTCCCCATTCAAGCCACAACAATCCTGCTTTTCTCTAGCTTTTCCCTTCTATTAGAAAGTATTGGTGGCATACTTTATTCTAAAGAAACACAAATCCAAAGGAGGAGAAGTGACTATGCTGGTAAAGAAGGAATTTACAAAATAGCCAAGGCAAGTTTTGTGCTGTACCCTTAAAGCAAGAGCTAAAAATGAAGGCAGGAGACCAGCACAGTACACTTGCTTTGAACTAGAGGACTCATCTAATGTGCAAACTGACAAGAAGGAATCTTATCCAACCGATTAAGGAGTGGGAGGAGATCACTGTCTTTTCACTTCAGGCACTAGTATCAGCTTTAACTGTAGTCTCCGAGTGACAGTCCTCGAAGAGAAATTTAAAGCCTTGCCAGCAGAACACACAGAAGGTGTTTCCTACAGGAAACATTCTCTACAATTACCCCTAACACTGCAGCTTTTGTGTGTCTTTAACATTCCTGTTAAAATATTGCTCGGGAAAAAAAGGCTTTAGTACATCTTATGTCAAGCTTCAAGAGAAAAAGGAAAAAAATGCACAGGAAAATAAATTAAAAAAATCATTCTTTCCATTTTACCTGGTAGCCCCATGAGAATTAGCAATTTGTTACTCAGAAAAACTGACCTAAAAATCCTGACTTGCTCTTCTGCGTGAATAAACAATAAATATCTGAGTGTAAACAAGCATTTGTCTCAGGACCAAGCACAAGTACAAGCCAAAGGGACTGGCCTCAGATTCTGCAGCTGGAAAACAAATGTTTAAAGGCCCTGGCAGCATGGTATGGTAAAAGACGACCCATCAGTGCTCTAACTCCCACCAGCTGGTGGGTATCAGCGGTGTGGAAACAGGGAAGGGAGCAAGTATCATCTGTTGTAATTGTCCTTTCAGCTCAGAACATGCATTGGCAATGAGAGCTCTCCTGCACTGACTGTGTGTGAAAGTAAACCAGCAAACCAATCCAGACCTCCAGATTAATTATTTACATCTTTGGTGAATAACAACAACAAAGGAGCACTAAATGAGAAGTCAGAAACATTCAAGATGTTACACTTGTTAGATTTGTGCCTTTCCTAAAGCCTTATCACCAAGGACATATTCTCTACTAAATATATAAATTTATTCACATATATGTGATTCAATAGTGATCACTACCCTTACCTCCATGAGAAAGCCAACCATGTCCTGGGCTGATCCCACAGTGTGGGCAGCAGGGGAGGGGGGGATTCTGCCCCTTTGTCCTGCTCAGGTGAGACCCCACCTGCAGAGCTGCCTCCAGCTCTGGGGGCCCAGCACAGGAAGGACATGGAGCTGCTGGAGTGAGTCCAGAGAAGGGACCAAGATGATCAGGGGGATGGATCAGGGGAAAGGCTGAGAAAATTGGGATTGTTCAGCCTGGAGAAGCTCCAGGGTGACCTAACTGTGGCCTTCCAGGACCTGAAGGAAAGATGGGGCAAGACTATTTACCAGGGCCTGGAGTGACAGGACAAGGGGTGATGACTTCAAATTCACAGAGAGTAGGTTTAGAGTAGATATTAGGAAGAAATTCTTCCCTGTAAGGGCAGTAAGGGCATCCCTGGAAGTCTTCAAGGCCACGTTGGATGGGGCTTGGAACAACCTAGTCTAGGGGAAGGTGTCCTTGGCAGGGGGCTGGAACAAGATGAGCTTTAAGGTCCCTTCCAACCCAAACCGTTCTGGGATTCTGTGATCGGATCATGATTCTTGTGCTTATTTTCTTTCTTCAGGTTCAGAAAACACTTTTCATCTACTTAGTTTATACTTGTGCTTGTGTTCTCCTTACCTTCCTCTCCCCGGAGAAGAAAAACCCAGAAACTCAAACCACTGGCACACTTATCCTTCTTTCTGCTGCCTGGCATGAGGTGGTGCCAGGTGATGACATGATACCACCTCTGGGACACACCTACAATCCTGCCCCACCACAGCAACCGGCTGCAGCCTTCCACAGGAACCTTTCCCACATCTCCCCCTGCAATCAAGTGTTTTCTGCCAAAAGCCCATCTATTTCTGCTACATAATTTCTCCATTATATGTGTAGACTCATGATGCAAAAGTCACCCAGTTGTTTTAAAATGAGGAAAACGAAGCACAAGATGAAGAAATGTTGTTAATACTAAGGGGTGGGCAGCGGAGGAGCCAATTTCCAAATCCAAATTATTAAAAACACCCTGCTTCTCTGCCAGCACGGGCTATACTGCCATGGTTATAGCCTATAATGGTAGCACCTGGAATCTTTTAAACCATTTCAAGTAATCCACGCTCCACAGGAAAGCCTGCCAGGGCATGTACAGTGCTTTAAGCATGAACAAGTACACACAGACGCAATAAATTTATTTATTGCTTTTTAACTGCCACAGCTGGCTCTAAAAAGCCTTCTGAAGTAGTAAAGCAAGTGCTTTAAATTCTGCTTATTTAACGTGGCAGTAGTGGAAAAGCGCTCTGTATGTTCCCGAAAAGTTTGCAAAGGGAAATGAGGATGGCAGAGAACAAGGTGTACAGACACCAGTGTTACAGTAGGTTCCCCACCAAGGAAAGGTTAGGTGCCAAATCTCTTGTGTTGATCACAGCTTGAGTTTTTTATGTTCTATTATATTTACAGGATACTTGTGGCAACAAAAACCTTCCTCTAGTCAACCCTAACTAGATCTACTTGGCATCTGGGGGCTGAGATTAAGCTATTTCAAAAAGTTACAGAATCTCTGAGCTTGCAAAATACAAAATAAATGTGTAGTCATGTCATTTGTGCTGGTGAATTACAAAGCAGATTGTGGTGAGTATCTGGCTGAGCTTTCACTGAATGTGGTATTTCAGAGGGACATCTTGTCCTATTCGATTTCTCTCTCTAGGAAATTTGTCACAGATTTTCAGACCACAAGCTCCTCAGTTATTAACTGCAGGAGCATGAACACAAGCTTTAGTTTTCATACAAAAATTTCAGTTTACTAGGACACCCTTTGCAGCATCAGCTTTTAATCTTCAAAGGGGTCATCAGCTGCACTCAATTTATCTGTAAATTAGATGGTGTCAGCTGCTGTGACTCCGGTATTTACCTTCCTGCCCAAACAAAACACCTGGTGCTTGTTTACCACAAGCCCTCTCAAGGGCTGCTTGGCAAGTCCCACCGGGCTGTCGGCAGCTTGGCAATGCCAACACTTTGACCTTCTGACCGTGGGCCAGGTTGCAAAAAACATCCTTCAGAAAGCAGCAACTGCAGGAGGAAAAGGCTTCTCTCTTCCACGAGCTCTGTGTCTGCAGCAAGGCTCCCCCTCAGCTCTCACTGCTGCTGTGTTTGCAGCTACATCAAACCCTGCCATGGCTACAGGGTGCTGAGACACATCCAGACATGTCCCACCTGGATGAGACGCTCCAAAAGTTGAGTGTGGGTAAACTGCCCAAGCGCTTCTTTTGTGGGCTGGTTGCTGCAGCCTGCACTGACACTGGTCTGCCATCACACCCTGAACCATATCCTGCTCTCACATCCTGATTCACTGCTTAAATCTCCACTGAATCCTTCTATGCACCCTAAAGCACAGATGTAGAATCCCTGAATTACATAATGGCCTGGGTTGGAAGGAACCTTAAAAATCATCCCATTCCACCCCCCTGCAGGAACACCTTCCACTAGACCAGCTTGCTCCAAGCACCATCCAACCTGACTTGGACACTTCCAGGGATGGGGCAGCTTCTCTGGACGACTGGTGCTGGGGCCTCACTGCCCTTACTGGGAAGAATTTCTTCCTAATATCTAATCTACTTCCTTTCCTTGTAAAGCCATTCCCCCCTTGTCCTGTCACTAGATGCTCTTGTGCATTTGTTCTTACTATGTATTCCCACATCCTGACCTGAGACTCCTTACTACTTCTTTTCCCTCAAAAATCTATTGAAAAAATTATATTGTTATTACTGTTGGCCTTGTCATGCCTACTCTGCTGTTTCACTGCATGAACATCACCAAATACAAGTTTTAAGCCCTTTTAGTTCAGTTCACCTGTGCCAACTCCTGCTTGCAGCCCCGTTCCAACAGCACCAGTTAATCTTCTAGAGCTCCTAAACAAATGCTGCTCCCAGTTTGTTGTAGCAGTGACACTGAGTGCAGCTCCTACTTGTCAAACACAGCAGGAGCAGAACAAGATTTCTGGTCTTTAAGATCATTCCTACGCTGGAAGCTCATGACCTCCCACGTGCTGACAGGCAGAGGCACAGGAACTCTGCTGGTGGTATAAAACAACCAGCTCTTCCAGAATTTGGGAGAGACTACAGCAGGCATTTAATCCAAATTCTCTGGAGAAGGTAATGCTTTGCCAAGTTCAGTTTCTGTCGCTGCTCCTGCCAACAGCAGACCATCCTTTTTACAAACTGGGGGAGAACCCAATATCAGCTTCACAGCAGAAAGAAGAACAACTTACAATAGAGTTATACAAGGGCCAGGAGTCTTCCATATTCATTAGATTTCTAACAAAGTCATAAGAATCCACCACCCCCAATGCACACACAAAGAAGCTGCATACTTCAAAGTTTAATATTAAACAATAATTACTAACCACCAGTATTTTCTGTGAATAATTACACTGGCTTCAGCAAGATAAAGTCCTTGCCACGATCCATATTTTTTACAGGCTGTTCTATGATTAACTTTAGTTCCACGCAAGACTATATGTGTTTCAACAGAATATAAATCAACCCTCTCTTCCAGAATCTCTCATCATCTTCTTCCCTGGATGATCATCCCCAGAGATGATCAGAAGATTCCCAGAGCCTTGACCTTACCTCCTTCTGTTGTCTCTCCAATTCTTTCATTCGGATCTCCCGTGCCTCTGCCCGCGCCGCTCGCTTCGCCGCGAGCCTTGCTTCAGCCTGCAAACGGGAACACAGGAATGAAATGAAAGCTGGACAATCCAACCTGAAACACACCTGTTAAGCAGGGCATGAAATAAGGGGACTTGACTCGGCAAGACTGTAAACACATCCGTAGGAGTTAATTCCCTATTGCAAGTAATGGCCCTGCCTTCCGTAACTTGTTATCTTCAGAGTCAGCTAATACACCCCCACACAGGCACAACCCTCGGTTAGCACTTGTGTTTAAAAGTGCTCTGTGTCTCTTTAATTACTGTTTGTGTGGCTGGAGAGAAAACAGGGAGATTTGCTAAAGAAAGGCAGGTTTTGCTCTTTTTGTTTTGGGTGTGATTTTTTTTTCCTCCCCTGCGGTGTTGGATTATTTTTTATTGATGAGTTAATTTGACCAGCAGCAAACACATCGTGTGCCGTTTTTCCTCACCGTTGACACTGCACACACATACCTGGGCACAGGGGTTGGGTAAACACTGCTGTTCAGCACGACTGTGCACAGCTAAGGCTGAAATGATGGAGGGTAGGGAACCTGAGAAAATGCAATTATAAGTCTCCAGAACTCCGTATCCAGTCCAAACCTCTCTGGAATGAAATTCTGCCAGGAATGGGCCTTTAGGGAGTTCTTTCCTCACTTCAGCCCTGTTGGAAGTGCTGGAACATGCTATACATTGCAGTAATATTTTTAATATTCTGCTTTAAATCTCAGGAAAAGCCAGTAGGTCTTACAGAGAAAAATGTGAGATTAGTTCAGGCTTGGTACAGTACAACTGTGAGCAGCTCACCCAACAGAATTCAGAATAGCTCAGCAGGGAGCCAAAATCATCACTCAGCCAGTCACCCTGGTGTTACATCTAACTCCCCTGCTTCTGAAACTTTCCAATGTACGAAGAGTATCCAGATTTACAGGAAAAACTGCAATAATATCAAGGTCAAGCACACAGCGAAATCAAAACGCTGATGTTTTCACCAGTGCTTCTAAACAGAAGGGAAACCAGAAGAAAAGGAAGGTGTAATTTCTTTTCCCTTCTATAAGTGTATTTAACACTCAAGCTTGGGGAAAAGGGCCTTCAAAACCACAAAACACAGAAAAAAAGCCAAAAACTGCCTTGTAGGTTGGCTGGAACTTGCAACTAATAGAAAAGAGCTAATGAAAACCAAGCATGAGCAGTGTAGGGAGGACTAGGAGCCTTGTGATGCTGCACATCTTAAAACCTTAGTCTGGAGAAGACCAAGAGGTGATCTCATCAGTCCATACAAATATCTCCAAGGCTGGTGTCAAGAGGATGGTGCCAGACTCTTTTCAGGTGTACCCAGCAACAGGAAGAGGAGCAACAGCCATAAACTAAACCACAAGAAGGTCCACCTTAACATGAGGATGAAATTCTTTCCATGGAGGCTGGCAGAGCACTGGAACAGGCTGCCCAGGGAGACTGTGCAGTTTCCCTCTCTGGAGACATTCCAAACCCACACGGACACATTCCTGTGTCACCTGCTCCAGATGATTCTGCCTGGGCAGTGGGGTTCGACTGAATGATCTCCAAAGGCCCCTTCCAACTCCAGCTATCCTGTGATTCTGTGAACTTTAGTCTGAAAAATTACTTGTAATAAAAAAAAAAAAAGCGCCTTCTTGGAGAGTGAAAAAAAAAAAAAGCTCGCAGAAAGACAAGCTGGTTTTGCACAGAGTGCTGCTCTCCCTTGGGTTCACTGCTTGAATTTTGAGGTAATTGGTTCTGCCATGGACAGAAACTCATATCTCCACATCTACACCCAAAACCACCCCCTCTCGTCATCCGTTACTTATGAAGCCAGGCGATGGCAGGCTCCAGGGTGCAGGCATGTATTCCCAGGAGTGTTTTCAACAGCACTTCCCAACCTGAAGCAGTTTGTCCAAAAAAAAACCAAACCAAACAAACAAAAAACAACAACCAAACCACCCCAGCCCTGCTGCTAGGCAAATCCTAGGCAGAATCCCTGCCAGGCAGTGTTATGATCCACCTGCAGTGTTTGAATTTGTTTATGACACCCACTATGTAAACATGCCCCGAGATGTATGCTGAAGGTAAGAAATCACTGCTCTACAAACAAGTATGTTATCAACTTCACGGGATTCCTTTCTGTTTATTTAAAAATAAACTGTAGCACTTGCAGATCCCACCTGATAGAGGTAAAGAATAACATCTGAGTAAACTATTTTTCCCTTATGGAAAACAAACGGCCCTAAAGTCTCCATAAGCAAAATACACCAAACAGTACAGACCGTGTATCTCAAACTTCCCCCATGACAGAAAGAGGCGGAGACAAGATTATTTTTATGTTAACATTATTCTAGATCTCATCCTCATGAATTTCAATAACCAGCTGAGCTTTCACAATTAGAATTGGATGCTTTTATGTATAATTCAGATGTTGTAGTACAGAAAGGTATATGTATTTCCCCTTGCTTTCCTTTTACGATAGGGACAAAAGGATTTGCATAATACCTTGCTATGTTGCAGAATTATATATTTTCCAGAGGCACAATATAATATGAAGCAACTTGAAAAATAAGAATAAAAATTTAAAATTTAGCCAGATTGTCTCAGGCCTCCCTGAGAATGAGGCTCACCAGTTCCCTGATTACTGATACCAATTGCAGCAAGCTAAATTAATTTTACTTTGTGCAACATTGCACACGTAACCTGTCATTTAGTAGGATGCATTTCAGTTTTAAGTGCCAATCATGGGGCACCTCTAATTCTATTTCACCTATGCAGTCCTTCACCTGTTCATTCAGAGCCAATCTGCAAACCTTGTAAGAAGAAAAACACATTTTCACTTAGCACCTTTGACTAACAACGGCTTACGCCTTGGAACAAGCATATTGTTTATTTATGAACTTTTTCTTTCCATGACCACATGGCTCTTCAGCATTAAGTAACTCTGAACACAACAGAAATTGTATTTTGGATCCTTGAACTTTAAGTTAAAAATCTGCTGTTAGCACATACTGGTACCACCTTTGTAAGAAGTTTGATTATTATTCCACCCTGAACACTAATATTTTAAGGAAATTCATTTTTATCATGTCAGAACAAATAATTACAGAATTGTTTGGGCTGGAAGGAACCTCCAGAGGTTTCCAGTCCAAACTCCTGCTCAAAGCAGGGTCAGCATCAAACTCACATCAGTTGCTTTGGCCAGCTGCCTCCTGAAAACCTCCAAGTTTGGTGGCTCCATAGCCCCTCCAGGTTCTTGTCTCAGTGCCTGACCATCCTCACAGTGAATAAATCACCTCCATACATCGTGTCAGAACCGCTCTTGGCTCCCTAGTAACCCCAGCTTGTATGTCAGAAGGCTGCTGTGCCTTAAAGTCTGGTGTTCTGCATCAAATACAAAGTGACCTCGGCTGCTACATTTTTAAACATGTTCTCAAGGGTGTCTGGGTGCCATGTAGATGATTACACAATTATTCTCATCGAGGTTCGTGACAAAACACCACCTCCTATGTGCTGGACAAAGGTGGCTTGTAAGAAACAGGCCATCCCTTCCTAAAGGGTTTTAGAGCCCACAGCAAAATGAGAGACAAGAAATAAGAAAGGATAAAAGAACGACTTCAGTATCTGAGGTTATGCAGGTGCTCTCCAACTCAACAGAAAAGTATTATGCTATAGTCAGGCTGGTCATTAAATGATCAACCTGTGGCCTTCATATTCCTGCTTCTAGCATGCTTCGGTGGATGGAATTACCATACTCTGTTGCTGGCCTTAGTGACAAACCTGGCATCGCTTGTGAGCTCAGAGGAAGTAAATCCATTAGGGCAGGGATGAGTCCCTACACTGTGTACAACGTTATCAAAATCAAAGTCTGGTAGCATCCCAACATCCAGCAAATTCTGCAGCAAATGTGAGAGGCAAACAGGACCTCTTACACACAGGTTTTCCTGTGCAAAAGCACAGCTCAGGTACAGACAGGTGTAGGTAACACGCCAAAACACAACCTCCACTGCCACCTCCACCTGCTCAATCACAGCCATTCACTGCAAACCTTTAAGACATGTAAGAATAAAAACAAAGACTAGACTTTTAGACTAACACAAAAGAGTGTCAGATTTATTACGGACCTTTTCCTCAAACACAGGGATGTGACTGAACTCATCTGAGTTTGTCAAACCACACTTTTTGAAACTCTTGGACTCTGCTCTGTGCTATAAATACCTTGATTCCTTGCACGCCCTGCAAACAGCAACGTTAACTTTACATTTCTCTCTCTCTGTTCACCAAACCAAAACAGGCTTTGCCTGCCTGACTTTGGCCTCCATCCAGTCCAAGTGCTCATCAGAGCCACTACCTCTAAGGGCAGTAGCAGAGACAGACACCACGGCCTGCAAGAGATGCTGCTGAATATTAAAAAACCACACCAAAATTCACACAGGCTTCTGAAATTCAGACTACATAAGTTAAAATGAAAGTCTTTATGTTGCCTAAGGCATAAATAACTACTTAAGGGATTCAAGATAAAAAAAAAATAAAAATCACTAAGACTCAAGGAAGTGATCTTAAAATCATCTAAAATTCACTAGTGACTCAGCAAGCAATACAGGCCTCAATCAAAAGTGACAGATCACTGGCAAAAACAGAATAATAAAAATATGAAGCCTAATTGTACTCATTAGAAAGCTTTTGCAACTTCCCTTTTATGATGTATTGCTCATCTGACAAGAAGAACTGGCAGCTTCAGCCTTACTGAGCATGTCATACAAAAAAAAAAAACACCTCCTAAGAGGCTTCTGTAAAGCCTTGCGGGCAAAACGAGAGGAGGTGGCAACCGCACTGCTGAGAGGAACACGGAACCATGCACCAGCTGAAAAATCATCACCTTAATTTATGTAACTCTCTCAAATACTACAAATATACACACTGAAGTTTTGTCTTTTATTGCAATTGCTCAGAATGACTTATAGTCATTAAGTCCTGAAACAAGGGTACCGTTGAACCGCAAAACGCTCGTTGCTTTTGCTGGTCTACTTGCCCAGCACTTGACACTGCTGCTTAAGAGTCACTTCAGTTTGAAAATAAAAAAATCCAGTCCTGTGCAGCAGCAGATCTTTACCCTGACTTAAAGGAGTTCAGTGTATTTAGGTCCAAACAGGGAAAAACTAAGCAAGGTTGTAACCAGGTTCACTACCAAAGCACAACTACATCAGGAAAAAATTAAACCAAATACTGGATATCAGCTGGAAAGGGTGAAAAGCATCTTCTGCCACCTGCAGCAGCGGGAAGAGGTGGGAGTATGAGATGTGCAACTGCTGAGGAGTTACCCCCTATCCCCTCTTTTTAAATATCACTCCTGGAGACGAGGCAAGGTCTGGCTGCACCCATGGCCAGGCTATAATGCACAATGGTTACGGAAGCGATGGTTTCCTGCCCCAAGCATGGCGTCGGGGAAGCTGCACGGTCATTATCATTTTGATGACAGAATTATTTAGGTGACTTGGTAAGGTAGAGGCCAATGACACACATCCTGAAGGTGTGCATTCTCAGAGCTTTTCCCTTCTGAAAAGGCCAGGGATTCATTGTTCGCCTGGCAGCCCCAAGAAACAGCCAACAAAGACAGGAAGTTATGCTGCTTTTTTTGAGTGAAAAATGACTATGTTGACTTGCCACATAGTTACATGTGTAAGAGTTTTCCATCTATACAAAGCACCCCTTAATTCCAACGTACTCAAAATTACCTGTTTCTAAGACTAGTAATCAAAGTTAGTATCGTATTTTTTGTGGAGGACTGAAGTATTAGTTTGCCAGCACCAAACCACACTCTGAAAAGCTCTCTAATCCCACTGCCAGAGAAGCTTTAAAACACAAGTCTGCCCAACTAAATTACACCTGCTCACTGTATACAACCACTACTATGTATTTCTGCAATAACTATTTTCAGGCTGATTTAAACTTCTTGCCAATGTGCCTAAGATACAGCCAGCCAGTTGTTTTTGGGGCCAGCATAATTTTTCATGATGGATGTTGTGCCATTCCAGTATTCTTCACGCAAAGGCTTTTCCTCAGATATTATACAACTGTTCATTCTATTTATCCAAGTCATACTTTATCAGACAAAAGTCTGACAAAGTTTGTTGCAGTTCTACATAACTTAAAGTCTATTTAGACAAGCAACACCTGATTTGCAACAGTCGTATATCACAGCTGACCAACATAGCTACCAGGTAGAACTAGTGCTAACCCATGGCAATGTTTTTTCTATCTCTACTTGAGCAACAAGTGACCTAAACTAGTGAGTTCCAGGAGCTCATAGGGAGTTTCACATGCTATTTAGCATTGAAACGAGAGAGTCTATAATGACTTCTATGCTTAGAGGTCAGACCAGCATAATTATCTGACATATTTTGCATCTGAGTTATAAATACAAACACACTTTGCACCACTTACTCATATGATAATGAGCCCGTGAATCATGTAGGGCTCGGTCAGTCCACATCCTGCTTTACTCCTCGCCTTTCTCTTAAATGCAAATTACTATTAAAGGACAGCAGGTTGATGAGCCTTAGCCTACACTTAAACTTAAGGATTCCCTGCTAATACCCACGTATCAGCGCCGCTGGCTTGACAGACCATCACCATAACAGCTCCTCTCCCTTCAGTGCAGGGGCAGTGGCGAGCCCCAGTAAAAGCTCGTGTCAAGGGATGACTAACACGCCCACCACCATTTGATGGTCACACCGGCCTGTTCTGATACTTCGCTTAGAAAACATTTTACAGGTTTCCGCTGGCACGACTGCTCCCGGAGCACACCTCGCACCAAGCACCTCACGTTTTGGTCAGTGATTTTCAAAAGCAAGCCTCGGACGAGCCCCGGCGGGGCCGGCCGGCCCCGGGCACCACGTGGAGTGCGGGGCTGCCCCGCTGCC
>VYXB01005991.1:0-162715 GCA_013397135.1 Pachyramphus minor
AGAGGCCAGTTGTCCTGAGGACAGCCTGTCTTACTCTTGAAAACGGAGTCAAAGAAGCTGTTAAGTATTTCAGCCTTTTCCTCACCTTTGGTGACTATGTTCCCTGCCATGTCCAACAAAGAATGGAGGTTTTCCTTGCCACTCCTTCTGCTATTGATGTATTTGTAGAAGAACTTCTTGTTATCCCTAACAGAAGTGGCTGGATTGAGTTCAAAGTGTGCATTTGTCTCTCAAATTTTCTTTCTACATGACCTAACTATATTCTTAAACTCTTCATGAGTAGCCAGCCTTTTTTCCCATTGTCGGTAACCTCTCTTTTCTCCCCTAATTTCCTTTTAAATCTCCCTGTTCAGCCATCTTCCCTGCTAGCTCGCCTTTTGGCACACTGGGACAGCCTTCTCTTGTGTGTTGAAAACTCGCTTCCATCCCTTCTGGACTCCTTTGTTTTCAAGGGCTGTTTCCCCAGGCACCCTCTAAACCAGTCTTCTGAGTAGGCCGAAATCTTCCCTGTGGAAGTCCAGGGTGAAAGTTTTATTGATGGCCCTCTTTGCATCCCAAAGTATTGAAAACTCTATTATTTTATGATCACTGTGCCCCAGACGGTCTCTGACCATCACATCTCCCATGAGACCCTCTCTGTGAACAGAAGGTCTAGCGAGGCCCCACCCCTTGTAGGCTCATTTACCAGCTGGAGCAGGAAATTATCCTTTAAACGCTCTAGGGATCTCCTAGACTGCCTCTTCTCCACTGTGTGGAGTTCCCAGAAGACATCCGGCAGGTTAAAGTCACAAGAACAAGGGCTGGCGATTTTGTGACATCTGCCATCTGCTTGTAGAATAATTCACCACCCTCATCATCCTGGTTGGGTGGTCTGTAACAGACTCCCACCAGGATGTCAGCCTTGTTGGCCTTCCCCTTGATTCTGATCCACAGGCACTCAACCTTATCATTACTGACTTCAAGTTCTACAGAGTCAAGAGACTCTCTGACATACAGTCACCCCTCCACCTCTCCTACCTTGCCTATCCTTTCTGTACAGCTTGTAGCCATCCATGGCAGCACTCCAGTCATACAAGTTATTTGAATATTTGTGTATTAAACATGCAAGTCATGCATGTTTCCATGATGGCGACTACATCATAGCTTTCCTGCTGCATGATGGCTTCCAGCTCCTCCTGTTTGTTACCCATACTGCATGCATTAGTGTACCTGCTCTTCAACTGTGCTGCTTATTTCACTTCTAACTCTGGCTTTCCACCTGGAGAGCCTGGTTTCAACCCCTTCCACCTCCAAACCTAGTTTAAAGCTCTCCTGATCAGCCCTGACAACTTATGGGCTAGAGTCCTTTTGCCCTTGCTAGATAGATGAAGCCCATCTGACTCTTGCAGGCTACATACCATAGAATTTGTCCCATGGTTGAAAAAAACAAAATTCTGCTGGCGGCACTAATCCTTTAGCCACCAAAAGATGGGTTTTACTATTTCTCTCCTCATTCCTCCCTGCTACTGCTGGAACTGAGGTGAACACCACCTGTGCTCCTGTCCGATTAACTAATTGACCCAGCGCCTTGAAGTCTTTTTAATTAGCCTGGTACCTCTTTCATTAACGTCATCACTGTCAGCCTGGACCACCAGCAGTGGATAACAATCAGAGGGCGACATTAGCTCAGGGAGTCTCCTACTACTGTCTCTCACCCGGGATTTGGCTGATCCTAGCAGGGACCCATGAGACAGACAAAGCTCTCCTAAGGTCACTGTTTTTTAGATTGTTATAGTCATAGAATCATAGAATGGTTTGGGTTGAAAGGGACCTTAAAGATCAACTAGTTCAAACCCCTCTGCTATGGGCAGGGTCACCTTTCACTAGACCAGGTTGCTCAGAGCTCCATCCAGCCTGGCCTTGAACACCTCCAAGGATGGGGCATCCACACCTTCTCTGGGCAACCTATTCCAGTGCTTCACGACCCAAGCATTCCTTGGTGTCACTGCCAGAATTTTTATTAACTCAACCTATTACTTTCACCATTAAAACACATCTTAGTAGACACAGGTACTAGAGACTGACTTGTCAGGGATGACTAAATGGATAGACGGAATTCAAAGGAAGTTTCAATAACCACGCACAGCATTTACACATACATGTTTTAGAAGTCAATTTTTTTGAGCCTGTTTTGCCCACAGTGCTAATTGCTTAGTCATCTCCCTGTCTGTAACTTGACCCATGAACCCTTCCATCTTATTTCTTCCCCCTGTTCTGTTGAGGAGGGGAGTCAAGAGCAGCTGGGTGGGTGTCTGGAAGCCAGCTGCTCAAACCACCACAAGTACTCTAATAGGTAAGGTGGATGTATTCAACCTATATTAAGGTATAATAGTAAATCGCCTGCTTTCAGTGAGCAACACAAAGATGAGAAGTGTGTAGATGTTTAGTATGATTCAGATAAGATTTTGTTTTGATTCCATAAAAATCTTTGCTGATTTAAGCTTTTGTAGTAAAGAAATCATGTTACTCTGCCTTGATCTTCTCCTCAGCATTCTCCAATACCTATTGTTTCTAATGTTCTGTCCAACTCACAGGTCGGGGCTCCTGCAAGAACCAACCATGGGAAACTGTTGCAAAGAACAATAATAGCAGGAAGTGCAGTCAAACGAATGAAGATTTGTGCAGCTATAGCTGTTGACAAAAAGATAAAAAAGAGTACTTGGATTAATTAATAGCAAAATATGATGAATCATTGGACTTTTTTTTAATAAGAAAGGGCCTGACTAAATAGTTCATCAAATTATAGAAAACAGTGGAAATATCAGAGGAATCAGAGAAGTAAATGTGGTATTCTTCTTCAGCGAAATAAAATGTGACACACTGTCATACTGCAAGATATGTAAAGTCAGGTAAAATATCTGACTATATGTTTCAAAAAAAACAAAAAGACACATAAATTACATGATAAAAAATTAAGAATAATCCATCCCATAAAATCTTTGACCCCAAAACTCTAAATAAAGTAAAAATATAAAGAAACTACACATGTCAATTTGCAGGAAATATCTGTCATTTATTTCTGCCCCAGTCTTGTTTCTAAGGTCTTTTTTCCAGGACCTTAATTTCAAAGAGGCTGTAACACATCTCCCAGCCTGATTGGAGCAAATTGAATCCACCTGACACTGTCATTCTGGAATAATAATATTGCCCTTTCACAGAGATGTGAAGCTTCTGAGATCAGAATAATTCAGGGATTCTAGCTCTTACAATCAGTTGCTCCACTAGAATAAACTGTCACGGCTCTATTATGGGCAATGAAGCTGTCATTGTTTACACCACCTGAGATTCTTTCCCTCTTATCTGCCACATCTGGCCTCTAGATATAGCTTTCAACAGAACTGCCAAATCTGTAACAGCTGATGTAACATATATACCCCGCATATTTAAAATGCTATTACATATACTTCATGTATTACTGTATTATAGAGCAATCGTTATCACAAACTTAGTTTTTGCAAAATACTCTAGCAACTCAGAATGCAAGAACTTATATTGTAATACAAGAGACAATAGCTAGGTAGCAAAAAACCGAAATGGAATAACACCATGTTGGTGATATCGTCCTCTTAATTCTTGTATTCTGAATTCAAAACATCTTGGAGATATCGTCCTCTTAATTCTTGTATTCTGAATTCAAATCATCTTGGATAGGAACACCATCACATGAAAGACTTAACTATTCCAAAGATGTTCTGTGAACAAAAGATAATAATAAATAGGAATGTACAACAATTTTTAGCACAGAGTTACTGTGATTTAGTGTAGCTAATGGCAATTTAGCAGTGAATGGATATTTATTCAGAACCAAATTTGGAAATGCTCACTTTTTGCTTAAAAAAAAAAGGAGTTCAAAACAGTAGGAAAGGAAATGAAAAACAGAGTCAAAAAGTGATCAGAAATCATCTGAGGATGATCCTTTACGTTTAGTCTTAAACAACTTCACAGATTTAGCTACCAATAAATATTTTTCTCAGTGCTTAGTTACCACCCATATATAAAAACACCGTGTACAGATGCTGTTTTAGAAGAGTGGAGGAAATCACAAGAACGAATGGATGAAAGCTGAGCAAGGGAAGTCCAAACAAAAGAAATTACAAAAGGACTCTGACTAACTTTTGCAAAGATACTAAGGCAAATGTTGAATTCCCTATCTCTTCATGTTCCGAATCTATATACTCTTCAGAAGAAATACATCCAAACTTACAAGCAAGCTAGTGGGCTTTGGGTAGGGCAGCTGAGTGGAAGGTGTGGCACATGACCTCCTGTGTGTACAGGAGGCCTGACCCTTTGGCCTTTGTATCTGATATTCAGATCTACAAAAAATTGTCAGCAGATTTAATTCCTGAGAGTAGTCCAATTACAACCAGAAGATTATTTTTTGAAAGTGCTATTAATAATACCAGAACTTAAATGTGCAGATAATATTAAAAGGAAAAAAGTTAGTATCAAGATATGAGATCAAGGGAAGGAAAAGAGATAAAATTAAGAGCCCTGGTCAGCAAATCAAATTCAAGTAGATGTGAAGAATACAAAGTCATTTTCATGGAAGTGATATCAAAAAACAAAATGAAATTTCAATTTGAAAATGAAAAAGCTATATTTACTGTGGTTTTGCTAAAAGTCAGTACTTGTTTTGTCACTTCCTACAGAAAAGCCTCCTAGTATATATCCCAAATGTATACATTTGACAATAAAAAAGTATATACTAAAATACAAATATTTTTCAAGTGGATGTCTTTCTCAAATTGACAAACTGTTTCTAAAAGATATTAATATTGAATGAAATATATGAACAGTCATAGATGATAAATTTGGCACAATAACAGGGGCTTCAACCTACATATGTAGTGTCATATCCAAAGGCTGATTCTCTCTTTCTATAAATGCTTGAGTGGGACCACTGAGGTGAGCTCTGAGACAGCGGGCATCAAGAAATGTCAGAAGTCTACAAAGTGTTGGGAGACCATTAGTGGAAGAAACTGAAGTGTAAGACAATAAATATGAAAAGAATTACATTGCTGTGTCCTAAAAATGCAAAGACCTAGATAAATATTCCTACTTCTAACATAAACAATTAGTATTTAATTTACAGGGCAGTTTTTTAAGTTGAAACTGTATAGTCACATTCTTTCTCTTGTGATACTAAAGGCAATAGGAATGAAACCAGGAGAAATTTCTTTTTCCAGCACTCTCAGGTTTTTTTTTTTTCTTTTGTTTTGGAGTGGTGTTTTTGTTTGGTTGGGGGGTTTTTTGTTCATTTATTTTTTTGCTACATTCTATCAAAATGGTCCGTCTGGGGTTTCTCTATGTCCCACTCCCACATTGTTCAGGGTCTCTGTATACCTTTGGGAAACTAAACCAAATAGGACAAATTCCCTCCCTTTGCAATGAATGTCAATATAGCATGACACAAATCTGCTCCTGATGTGTTCTGATCTCTCTTGTGTTTGGGCACAGAATCCACCATAACTATTTCTTATATTTATCCTTCAGAAAAGCTTTTGCCAGCTTTCTTCAATAGTTTCGATCAATCACTGACAAAAGAGTACGAGCAAAAAATCCTAAGACGTTGAAGAGAAGACAGGAAGTAGGAAGAAGGAATTTTTAATACAATCTGCAAATATACAATGAAAAGTTGAGTCTAAATTGTGTTAATAAGAGACATGTCTTTTAAATCCAAAAATATGAACTTTTTTAGGAGGTTGTAAAAGCCGTGGCACTGTGGATGAGGAAAAGTATTAGAAATTATAGACATCAATTAACAGAGGGAGACAAATATTTCAAATTATTTATTGCTATAATCTATTTCTTTGTTTCCTACCATTTTCATGTTCTGGATTTATAAGGTCATACTCCTATAATCTCACTTTGAGTACTAGATGGGTTTTGAACCACTGAACAGTGACTATGCTCATCTGAAGAGAAGAAAGAAAGAAAAGTTTTCTGTGCCTCTCTTTCCTCCACAGTGTGTGCTGCTTATACATGCTTTAGAAATTTGTATGTTATTGAACCACTCAACATTTCTGAATGTCTCCAGGTATTTTTTCTAACTGATATTTTACCAAAACTGTATCATGATTTTGTATAATTTTACCCTTTTTATCATTGTTATTTCTGGAATACTTCACTTCTTTTTACTGCTCTGATTTTCCTTATTGTATTTTAACAACTCTACAATTTCTTTGCTGAGTTTTGCTAAGACATCCCATGCAACTTGCTTCCCATTTTTCCTGAAATTTGCAAACACTTTTTAAAAGTGTGACAATATGAAGAAGAATTATTAGTTTTAACTTCTAAAAATATCCAGAAGCCTATATCCTTTTACTGTTCTAGCATCCTAGCTTCATGGTCATCTCAGAAAATGATCATTTACTTTCCTAGTACATATGTTTTCTTTTTCTGTTTTAATTTCTCAATATTTATATTGCATGCATTAGTTTCTTTCCATACTTTTTTAAATGTTCCACATTTAACAGGACAGTTAGTACAAGAGGCAACAGGTAGAAACTGATGCACAGGAAGTTCCACCTGAATATGAGAAAGAACTTTACTGTATGGGTGACTGAGCACTGGAAGAGATTGGCCAGAGAGTCTGGCCTCTCCCTCACTGGAGGGATAATATGAATATAAATATTCACTTGAATATAAATATTCAAGAACCATCTGGACACAGTCCTGTGCAATGGGCTCTAGGATGGCCCTGCTTGAGCAGGGAGATTGGACCAGATGACCCACTGTGGTCCCTTCCAACCTGATCCATTGTGTGATTCCATAATTCTGTGACAGAACATTCACCATTCTGAAGAGAATAGAACATTGCTATACTTAACCTTCTCCCAAATACAGTTCAGTCCATAATATATTTAACACACATTGTAATCTTTCAGAACTTCCAATCAGCCACAGTGAGACGATTAAAAAACAGTAAGATTCAGAGTCATGCTTAGGGAAAAATAAATACTCCATCTGTGTGACCCAAGAAAGCTACTATCCATGCATAATAAAAAGCCATATATACAGTGGTAGTAACCACATAAGCCAGCATGATTGAAAAAAGGGGAGAGAACCAACCTATTAATTGTGATAAACCCCCCAAAATTGCATTTGGATGATTCAAGCTCCCTCTTAGATCTTTATACTCCCATTCTTTCTGTTGATTCTAGTCTCTCCTCTTCTATAATTCACCATAGTCTCTTGTTTTCACTGGTACTTTTGTGAGGATGTATTCTGGTTTGTGAATATACTTATTGGAGGACTATACATTCCCCACTGGACACAGTATTTGCAACATTATTTTCTTCATGCTCTGTGAGACACTGAATTTGAATCTCATGGAGGATTATTTAATTATTGGGTTGGAACCAACTCAAGTGTGTGTGTGTGTGGAGAAGAGCCAGGCTGGAGCCCACAGGGTGCGTTAGCATGTGCTAAGTCATAGTTCGATGGAATGCTTTGTTTTGGTTGTACGTTACCGCTGTTAAAATTTTGCCAAGATCCTTATTTTGTCCCATATTTCATCTAAAATTAAGAGTCTCCTGGGAAAATGTGTGTAGTATTCTCTCTTTTTGTTACCTCAAGGTATTAAAGAACTGAAGGCTCTGAAACAGTTCAGTGGGCAAAGTTTTGGAGTCTTGGGTATTTTTAAAAAATAATGCTCCCAGTTGAGCTTTGTGACTTTGGGTCTGGGGTCTTACACACGGTTCTCATAAATAAACAAAAAGCTAAGTTATAAACAGCATTTTTGAAAGCTATATGTTTCAGTAAAACAAAACTTTTAGCTTTTAAAAAATCAATATTTTCCATTAAAAACAGGCAATTTAAAATTATATTGATGATGGTGAAGACAATGAATGTGAAAAAACCAATAACATTATTGTTATTATTATTACTATTATTATTGTTATAAAGAAGGCTCAGTAAAAAATATTTAACTAGTCCACAAAGAAGTTAAAAGCTACCTCTAGCTTTTCATTTTTTTCCCTGAAATTATGTTGACTCAGACTCCATTAATGAAGTTTTTGTTCAGAAAATGTATCCAAAATGTATTATGAAAGTAGTTAAACCATCTGACTACCCTATACTTATTTTATCAGTAGGGATTATTTACTGAAAAAAATGTGACTAGAGGTAGAGATGGAAGGGCTCGTTTTGTTTAGGTAATTCTCATTATATAAAAAAGATTTTTTTTTTTTTTAAATACTGTGTATGGAAAAAAATGAAGTTAATCAACAAAATTCATTACTTTTTCTGAAGTGAATCTACTCACACTTCAACTTTCAATACTTTTGTGAAGGAGGTAGGGACTTGTTATATTCATGTTTTCATTACACAGCTTCAGAATATTAGGTGCAAGGTGAAGTCCTGACCCTACTGAAGATCAAGACTCCCACTCTTGGTAGCAGGACCAGGATTTCAGTCCCTCCTGAAGTATGGGATCTACTCCAGGCTACACAACAAAATAATGACAGAGGGAAGATTTTTGTACACTGACACATATACATACCTACAGACGTTCGGGGGCTTGTTTGTTATACTGCAACAGGATGAAAAAAATAGGCAGCAGCTCTTTTATGTCTACTTTTGCATAGTGTAGTATGGAGCTGCAAGCTACCTCTTCCTCTTACAGTGATTCAAGTTGCTTATTTTAGCTTCCATATTTCTTATCTTAACTGAGTGATTGCATTAACTAAGGTCATTAATGGATTGCTAAACACATTTCTGTACACGGTGTAGTGCGAGGAGAACAGGTCTACCGGAACCTGTAGCAGTCCTTTGTATGTGAGCAACTTCAAACATTTTTCTCTTTATGCACTGACTGTAACTGAACCATGCATAAAAAAAGCAATGTTGTGCCTTTACATGTGAATTCCTATTAAACGGTCAACTAAGTCATGAAGTGGTTATCTGGTGAGGCTGGTGAAAAAATGATAAACAGAACACTTTTGAAATTAATATCCTATATCAATATATTTTAAGCTTGAGAACAGGTTTGTCTGTTTTCTCTGTGTGTCTGTACACATCTTCAGAACATTATTGGGTAAACATGAAAATGGGAAAGAATCAGCCATATCCATCAGCTTGGGATGGAGACCCCTGCATCTCTAGGCTGGAATCCAATGGCCAGGCAGAGGAATCCCTGGCCCTGGAGATGATGGAGGTGGCATCTGCTTATAATACCCATTAACAAGACGTAGGTGTGAAGAGACATTTTTGTGTTGTTTTCTTTTGTGATGATTGCCCCTCATCCAATATGCAGGATCTGAAGGAGAGCCTAAGAGCTAAATGAATTTTGCTGTAGTTGTAGCTTAAGACCTGACCCTCTGGAAGCTCACTAGAGCAACACGCAGAGCTTCTCAGTCATGCATGGGCACATCATAAATACTTAATCACCAGTGATATTTCACACATACTTTCACTTGTGCTAATTAGTATGCTATTTATCTAGAACTCATGGATGCTTTCCTCCAATCCAGAAGTATTTGGAGTGTGCAAGTTATAAGTCATGAAAGACATGCATGACATGGTCTGGCTGTACATAGCTACCAGAGAACTGCAAGAGGAAATACCAGACAAAAAAACCATACAGTGCAGCAACACAGGTTCAAGAAGTAGGTGGTGGAAAGCTAAGGATGATGACTTAATTTAATCTATATCTTATGTGATTTATTTTTGAGACATATTCTCATAGCTTATTTAGTGTAAGCTCTACATATAAAGTCTGCTGATTCTAAATTTAAATTTCAGTGACATCTGCAGAGCAAACCAATTTTGAAGAAAATAAAGGTTATGCAAGAAATTCTAATGTACATTTAGGTTAATGGCTCATACAAATACTCATCTCTTAGGTGAAAAGGACCCCCTAAGAAAATCAAAATACTTGAGAATGTGCTTAATGCCATGCCTCACCTAGTTTGCTTTATCAAGCAGCTTGAGGACTCTGTCAGCTTCAAAAAATTTTTAATGGTTTGGTTGTATTCTAACCGATTCTTCCTTTTACAAACATAAATGTAAGGACTATTCTCAGGCTCCACTTCCACTGAAAGTTATGTAAAATTTAATTCTTGGCAGATATTTGACACTGTTTCCCAGTCATTGGTTTTGCTACCTAAATGTGAAGTCAGGATTTAAAGTATAATACAACTTAATTCAAATGAAATTACTTACACCATTTTTACTGATGAATATGAATTTCATTCACAAGCAGAAGTTTAAAGAGATGTGAGTGTATTAAATTTAAACTCCACTTACAAAATACAAAAAGAATAATTCACTAAAAACAAAGCTGTAGGTAGAGTCTTGCAAATTTTTCTAATTATATATTTATTTGTAAACAGGTATTAGGCAAACAGGGGATTTCCACTGCTGAGAAATGAGTACAGTTATGGTCCAGCAGCTGTGTTGTTATCCATGAACTCAGATTACTGGATGAAACTCTGTCTTGGGATAACCTTATTTCTTTCTGGATTTTTTAGAAAGGGCTGTTGTTCCTTCCTTTATCCTGTAGTGAAACCCAGCATCTAATTTAGCTAGTGATAATAAAATGAGGAGAAAGACAGAATCAAATGCAACAGTTACATAAATGTTGAAGTTAACATCCACAGTACAAACTCAATTGAAATGCCATGGGCATTGTTCAGCCTAAGTTCAGCTCTTAAATGCACTTCTGTCTGTTTAGGGGTTGCCTAAATTACAGCTTGCACATGACCAGAGTTGGAAGATCCAGCAAAAAGAAATGAAGAGTGTTTTATACCAGGAATGTTTATCTTGCAAAGCAGGCACACAATCCTTAGTTGTTTAATCAAGGTAATTGCTACTGCATCAATTAGCATTATTATATTAAGTAATATAAGACTAATGCCACAATCATAGCTAAGGACAAAGACTGGAAGCAGTTCTACAAAGGCTGGAAGCATATCAAGCATAACTGTAAAATTTCTGTGATTGACTTATACAGTTAGGCAAAATGTTTTCACCAAATTGCAAAATCATGTGCAGAATAGTATTTTGTTATTTCATAGAATCATAGAATCAGACGGTTTGGAAATTTGCTTATTTGCTATTTCTTGTCCATTTTTGTTTCATTTTATCTTGCATGTTCAGTTGCTCTAGAATTCAGCTGTACTGTGATAGTGCAATAGAATTCTAGTCATAGGTGAGGGTAGTGTTTGAACACACAACAGAAAGGTTACAGATTTAAATACAGCTAGGGTAGTCACAACAGCTCAGGTTAAAAAAAAAGAGAGCTTATCTCTTTTCTTATCACATCTCTTCTCTAACAGTTATCAAGGCATTTCTGACAGGATTATAAAAGAATAAACTTTCTTGTAGAATGACAAGTTTCTTGTGAAGGGTTTTCCAAATGCTCTTCTGAAAGTAAAATTGTGTGATCTGAGTGATTACATCATCTGTTGACTGGAGAGGAATCAATATCCCAGTTCCATGTACAGCTTGAAACAAGCTAACTTGGTATCTTAGAGCTCTATCTAGAGTGAAAATATTAATTGAATCCTGATTTCATGTTTGAGCCATTTCATGTAAAGTGAATGAAAGAAAGAACTGAATAAAACTCATGTTAATAAATTCTCCCATCTATATGTAAGAGCCATCTTTCTTTACAGAGTCAAAATTCTTTACAGTCATCTCTATATTCACAGGTACCACGTGTATATTATTTCCACAACATATGTGAATAGATTTTCATGCATGTGATGTCATACAAAGATTTACAATCATTGAAACTTGGCCCAACCAAGTGTTTGAATGTGTTCTGAGTCTGTTGTTGGTAGATCCAAGTACTTATAACCAAGGTAACATGATTACATAATTGCAATGGATAATACTGCTTTATCTTTAAGAGCTTCCTGGGCAAAGTGCTCTCAGCTAATAAACATCCCTTCCCCCCAGGGCAAGGTCTTGTCCAGCAAGGCAGTGCTATGTATCCCATTGTTTTATATTGAAGCTTTTCCTAGGTGAGGTAGTTGTAAAATATTAGAATAATACATGCATTTCAGGGGGTTTTTTTCCCTTTCTTATAAGGGCTCCCAGATACAAATCTGGGTGGGATTCCAAGAAACTCCTACTAGATAGCTTTTTGTTAATCGAGTGTCAGTGAAAAGATTATGATCAGGAAGTGGCATTTACTGGTTGCTATCAGGACCAGTGCAACTGCACAGCAGATAGCAATCAAATACTGCTGATGTGCTTCAGACTCCTCTGAAAAATGAAGAGACTAAAGCAGATGGCACAAAGATCTGAGGCCCAATATTAGCGTCTGTAAGATCTGCATAGGACTTGCAGGGGGTGGGAAATGGCTGATTCCAAGAGTACATCTTACTCTGTTATCAAGCTGTGAAATTTCAATAAAAATTTTCATAAATAATGTGACCTAAAAAGAGTTATTCTGATTCATAGTCTGAATGCTAACAGGGTTTTCCACATATTCACTGAAGACTAAGCTTACACTGGAGAGGTCTTTCTTCCAGGGCAGTCAGTCAATGGAGAGAGAAATGTTCCTTCAGTAAACTAATTCAAAGCACATGAAGTAGACTCTGAACTGCCCTTCAGAAGAATAATTTGTCAATAAAGCCTTAGGAGAAAAGCCTGCCTTAGCTGAAATTAGCCCTTAAGACTACAGTCCTTAATACAATAAGGAAATTCTTTACAGCAAAACATTACGGAAAAACAAAGTGCTAAATGTATTACAGGTATCAAAAGAAAAGAACTTTTCTGACACTGGTTATGCATACTTAATACCTTTTAAAACCTTCTGTGATTAGTTAATTCCACTTGTTTGCAATGTTTCTGTGCTTCTCAAGATGTCCATTTAAAGCTTTATCATACCATGTGGATCCCAGTCTTTGCTCTACAGCTTCTTTGATTCCATACTTCTCTTCACACAGAAACACTGATTTGCAAGTTCCATAGGTATGTAGGTGAATCCATGGCAAAGATCTACTGGTTCATACAATATATGTCACCTGATACCCATATTAGCCTTTACACTACTATGCCATAATCAAGTTTAAAATATAAAATAGCTTGCCCCTACTTGACTTGTGGTTTTTAACTTTAAAATTATGCTACATATGTAAAGTAATGTTAGTCCTAACTGTGCTAGGGACTATAGAAACACAGTAGAATGCATCTTCCCCAAACTGCTTGAAATATCAGACAATTGAAAGAAGTGAAACAATAGCAAGAAAATTTACTGCATCAAGTCCTTAAAAGAACCCAGTCATAAACATTTCATCAGCTAGTGCACTGTCTTTTGGACTACACGGTTCCTCAAATTTGAGACAAATGAGGAGGCAAAACATCACCAGCTCCATTATTTTTATTAAACGGATTTATACAGAAGTAACTTTAAGTGAATGTGTGTACTAAAAAGGTTTCTGAATAAGGAAATTAATTATTTTCAATATTCAAAGAAAATGCAAGATATTAACAAAAACACACCTCCTCTTAACATATGATAAATATATGACCTTCGAATACTGTTATTCTGATAAATCATTAGCACAACTGTATTTCTTCCGAAAGAAATCACTATTATCTTATCAATGCAATTAGAATTAAAAAGGTAGAAAAAAAATCTTTGACCAGAAGGGAAGGACTTTACATGTTACTTGGTGTATAAATTTAATTTTGTAATCTTATTCTATTCCGTTGTTACTGTAGGAATATTTTCTTTTTTTACAGTAAATATTATTCTTTGGGTTTTATCAATTTTTAATAGAGCTGCTGTGTTTGTTTCTCTGTTTTCTCTCTTGGGAAATGAAAATGTTATATGTAGTAGGGTGTTCTCCATGACTAGCATTTTTATGGTAGACAGAAAAATGTTAATACACATTTCTGTTCCATAAGAGAGACCTCTGAAGTCTCTACACATGAAGTATTGCCTTTTTCCTGTGTAAAGGCATGGGAAACTGTAAATTACAAGGTCTTTTATTGAAACTATTCTCCACTTGCTCTTCTCCATAGATGGCATTGTAAAAATTTGCTTACCCTTCATGATAGAGAAAGTCAGGAAGGAAGACCAAGACAGAAAGTTGGAAATCTACACAGTTTTAACTCATACAATTTTATAGAAAGAGAGAAAGAGCATAGGGGATGATTTTCCCTAGTGTGACAGCCTGAAGTGTTACCTGGCCTTCCAGTGTGTACAGTCACAACCAGGGGTTCATAGGGTCCTGTAATACACAAGAACACTAAAGCTTTAGCTTCTAAAATTCTCTATTACTGATTACCCCAAAATACCACAAACATCACCACTAACAAATACACACGTAATTAATAAATGAATATGAATAAATATATATACACCAAGCTATTTACAAATTACTGTCAGCAATCAATAATATAGTATAAATCAATAGTATGTTATCAATCAATAATAACATCAATTAGTATTGCATTACAACCAGTAATGGCAACAACCAAATAGTTACATACTACTACAGGTTACTACAACTTACCATTAGTGAAGCTAATATATCAGCACTGTAACACCAGATACACTTATAAGGTTACTTATAAGAATATATATATAATATAGATAAGAAGCAAATTAGACAGATTTCAGAAGGGGCCACACTATCCAAAAAGAGGGAAGATGGATTCCAGAGGGATCTAGCCACCCCCGAAAGAGGGGAGGACAGATTAAACCAATATGGTAACAGTCTCCCTTCAAAACTGATCCACATAATAAAGTCTGGAGTCAGGCACGTATTCCCAGTGAGAGTCTGAAAGCTGACAGAAAGTTCACATGGGATTCAACTGTGAAGTTCTCAGAGACCAAGAGGAGGCTCCATTTTGAAGAAAAATAGAGTCTTTTTTATAAAATGCCTGAGCTGGTGTAGGAGGGGGAATGACAAAGTAGCTTGGGTGGGACCCTGGCATGCAGCCAGGGTCAACTCACCGCAAACAGGAGTGTCTAACACCTGACTGCTGGAAATATTCACAAATGAGAAGATTAGGTAGAGAAAGTGGAAGTCAGAACTAAATTGGATCTGTGACCTGACATCAGGATGCTCGGTGAGCTAAATTAAGAGCTAAACTGATCCTGTGCCTGCCAGAAACAGTATTGTAATGAACTTCACAAAGCTTTGAATCAGACCTTTATACCAGAAAATTAAATCTAAGGAACTCTCTAAAATACAGAGCTGCCAGTGGATCCCTCCGAATACTCAGTGTTCTTTAATGAATCCAGATTGATTTTTCTAGGGTGTAAAAGCACCATTCTTGTGAGATCCCCACCTGGAGTACTGCATTCAGCTCTGGGATCCCCAGCACAGGAAGGACACAGACCTGTTAGAGGTAATCCACAGGAGATCACCCAGATGATTAGAGGGATGTAGCACCTCTTCTATGAGGAAAGACTGAGAGAATTGGGATTGCTCAGCCTGAATAAGAGAAGACTTCAATTGTGACCAGATTGCAGCCTTCCAATACCTGAAAGAAAGATGGAGCAGGTAGTGATGGGAGTGTCAAGGAACATCAAGGGGAAACGTCTTCAAACTGCAATAGAGCATGTTTAGATCAGATACTAGGAAGAAATTCTTTACTGTGAGGGTGGTGAGGCACTGCAACAGGTTGCCTAGAGAAGTTGTGAATGCCCCATCCTTGGAAGTGTTCAAGGCCAAGTTGGATGGGGCTCTGAGCAACCTGGTCTAGTGGAAGGTGTCCCTGCCCATGGCAAGAGGGGTTGAAACTAGAAAATCTTTAGGGCCCCTTCCAACCCAGCGCATTCTATGATTCAAATGATGTACTGTGAAGTGTCTTCTGATCCCTGGATATGAGGCAGTGGGATACATGGTCAGATGAAAGGCATGCTCTTACACATTAGGGCTCATGGGTGGTGGTGTGGTATGCAGTATTAGGCTGCAACAAAAGTGTTAATGAAGACCTCCTTAAACTGAGGTCCTAGTAGGAAATGGCTCCTTGCTTTGTTCTAGTGTTGTAAGGAGCTGTGGCCTCTCATATAATACATAAACCAATATCTGAGGTACAGCCACAGCAAACTAAAATATGCACTGAACAGCTGCTACTGGCACATGGCATCAAAGACATGAAAAGAGTGCACAACGTCACTGCAGACACATGAAATAAGGCCTTAACTGTGGGAGAACACGAAGATGGAATCACCCGTGAAAGCTGTGCAAGTGCTGTAAACCTGTAACCACTCAAATTGCCAGTTGCATGCATTAAAAACCACCATTCGGATTTCCAGGAACTCCTTAGAGATGTCACATGCCTCTGACTTCAAGTCTTTGTTCCTATTTCGCAGTTTTTGGAGATCAGACCTGCCTTCAAGGACTGTTGGAGGTTCTTACAGCAAGGAGGTGCCAGGGGCAAGAGTGGCTGTCCATTTAGCCCAGCAGAGGGGCTGCTGGCCAGCTCCCCTGCCTGCTCCTGTGCCCTGTGGCCGCTTTCCACGCCTCTGGTCCGTGCAGGTGCTGCCTGCGCATGGCACTGTGCCTCTGGCTTCCCTCGCCCTCACCACCACGACAGAACTCAGAGAGAGAGTGGGGCTAGAGCTGAGATGTGAGTTAGGCAGCTGCTTCTCACAGCCCTGCTCCGCTTTCTGCTATGCAGCAGAAGGTAAGTTTACTGTTCAGATGTGAAGGACAGGGAGCCCCAGGGACAGATGCTCCCTTCCCACATGGGAGGGCCTGTGGGCAGACAGCCCTGTAAACAGTTTTTGACCCTTTCTGTACAAACTCCATCTCCTTTCACTTTCTGTTGACACTCACTGTTGTAGCAGAGACTTGGGGAGCAGCTGCCCCGTCCCGCTGCTGCCAGGCAGAGGGGCACAGCTCCCGTCTGTGCTGTGGGGATCAGCCCTGCGTGTGCCCTGACATGCTGCAGGTGAGTGAAGGCAGGCTGCACGGTATGCTGTGTGGATGAGCCTGTACGTAACTCCGGCATCTTTGTTTTCCTGCTCAGAAACCCAGCTGGAAAGTTCGCTCCTCCTCGCGGCCGCTCCTTTAAGGGGAGGGCGCGGGGATCTGGCGCCGGAGTCCGTGCGGCACCGTGAGGAGAGGGGGAGAGGGAGCCCGAGGACCGAGCTGGGGAGGCATTTCGCGGTATTTTCAAACATTTGAAGGCTCTCGGGGGAGGAAGAGAAGTCAAGATGTGGGAGGATTTGTGGAGTCTAGAAAAAAAAATGAGATAAACTTCAGGCGGTCCGGGAGAAGTTCAGGCGGAAGGTGACAGACTCTTCGAGGGGCCGTGACGACGTTGCCTTAAAATGACACAATTGTGAGGAGGGAAAGGCAGTACCTCAGACAAAAACATTTTCAGACTTTCACGCTCAAAGATGTAGTGAAAACAGTCTCTACTTAGAAACAGTGTGGTTAATAATAAATCTTTTGGTTGACTGTACGGCCCCAGAGATGGTATTGAAAGATTTCTGTCAACCGCCTTAATTTCGTTCCCCTTTAATAAACGGGACTTCACTGAGGTGGGGGTCGGCTTAAAGCCAGTTTACTCCATAGGAGCTGAAGGGCTGTGTTTCCATGGAACTGTCTTGGAGTGCAATAATTTTTATTTTTTTTTTATCTGTCTGTGGCTAAAATCATACAAGAAACCTCATGTACTGATATGGGAAAGAGACCAGCTAGGCAGTAGTTACAGAAGGAGACTGCATTGCTGTCATGTAAATTAATTGAGAGTACTCACCTGCCCTTCTAAGGCATCATCTGCCTATTCCTTCCTTTCCTTTGTGTCTTCACGTGAAGAAGGTGGTGCCACATAACCTACAGAGACATTCTGTGTGGCTTTTCAAAATTCTTTAGATATTTTGTTCCCTAAGCTTTGGCTTTTCACAAGGGTCGAATAGGACTTTAAAACTCATTATCTGTTCTGTAAGGAAACTCATCTGAGTGCTTAAAGTAATCAGCCCATCGGTGCAGTTAGCCCTTGAAAGGAATAATACCTGCTTGTTGCCCCTTTTAATTCAGTTCCTGGTGGTTTGCTCTGGGATTCTTTGTTTTCTTCATCTTTTTGTCAGGACAAGTGATATCTTCAGCTGCTGACTGACATTTTGCGAGTGTCTTGATAGGTATGTCTCAGGCCTCTGTGTAAACATGAGGGGAACCCTGCCCATGTACAGGTCAGTTTGAACACACAGTTTGCTGCTACTCTCAGCTGGGAACAGGTGTTGGGGGCTCCCTGGCCTGTTCCCCCAGGCTGACAGTTTTCTGTTGTGCATGTAGGTAAAGCAACATATGGGGTCCTTTTCTGCAGAGTCTTAGTAAAACATTTCTTGGAGGTACATACATGATCATGCTCATTTTTTCTGCTGCAAACTTCCAACAGTGCTTGTATTTAGATGGGAAAAGGCGACATATGTTAGAGATTCGCATTTCTACTGAAACCCCAGAAGAAAGCTGGTTCTTTACATGGAGAATCTTTTTTCATTCTAGCTGAAAATTGTAATAACTGGAAAAAACCCCAGTTATTTATTCCTTCTGCAAACATGTGAGTATCGTGGAAGCAGTGATAATTATCCTCACAGCTATTATTCCTTAAGTACTCAGAAACTGTAAGCACAAAAGACAACAAAAAATTCCCACAGCGGTTTAAGAATTTTTTTATACTTAACTTTCTTTTATTTCCTGTCTCCCAGTTCTTAAAAATTAACCTTCTAGTGAGCTGTAATGGCATTGCTGTTTTCTGTAACATTTATGAGTTGAAGGAGGGGGAGTAAGTAAAGGATGGAGCACAGTTTCAGTGGGAGTTTTGGAAAGGCTTTCAAGTGCCCTTTAGGATGCAGTGAACTGGTGTTAGAGATCCTGATGCTCAACCACTGTATAAAAATTAATTATTTTCAAAGTATTTCAATGGAAAATGGGTTTCTTCAAACACATGAGACTTTTCAATGTCTGTTGAATCTACTTTACTTTTGAATTTACTTTACTTTTAAAGTAAAGTATTGGGTATTGTGAGGTTTTCAGAGTGATTAAAGCTGGAAAAACACATCAGTGTTCTACTTAACATAACTGCACAGGCTACCTATACCAGTAGAAGTGAACTCTGCATTTAAAATAAATGCATCTTGGCTTTTACTACAGTGAAACTTGCATGCAGAGCTGTTCTCTCCTTAAGTTAAAATATTTTTTTTTCGCAGTTTCACTTCTTAATTTGGAATAGTTTCTTAAAAGGCTGGAATAAAAAAAAAAAAGTTGATGTTGCGAACTAAGGGATTCCATGCACAAGTTAAAATACAGCTTAAACTATTTCCATAGAAAGACATTAAATTTTGTTTCAAAAATGGGAATACAATAAAGAAAACCCTGCTGATCTCAAATATGAACTTAACGTGCAATGCATTTTATTTAAAAAAATGCCTCTGATTTTAGTCCATATGAATAAGTCTAAAGGGAGACTGCCAAGTGCTGTATTTTATACCACAGTCTCACTCCCTTGGGGACATCATATGCGGCTGAAGCTGGCTGCCTCAGTGAGTCCAAAGCACATGGTTTAGAACGTGAGGAAGGCTCCTCCTTAAAGGATGTGTCTTGTGGCTTTATTGTTGCCCCTTTGCTGCCACTTAATCTGCTGCTATGGTGCCTCATGTTGTTCCATGACTGCAATATGTATTTTTCACAGCAAATCAGAAGAAAGCTGAATCCTGCTAAAAAGTTGCAGTATTTTAAACTCCTGTTAAGACACACAAATCTGGAATTTGCATTCTTGTAGAAAGTGTGAATTTTGCCTGCATTTGCAAAATATATTTGTAAACACATGACGCTTTTGAGTAGGCATAAATTTACTTGTGGAAAATATGGCTATATTAGTGACACTTGTAGCTGTAATAAAACATGTATTGGCTAAAATGCAGCACATGTAAAGGGCTTAATAGATATGTATTGCATAATTTATTCCAAGATCACTACTCTCTTACAGGCCTCTGTTAAAAATAAGTGTTTTCTATAGAAAGGTTCAATCCAGAGGGCTTCCAAAATATTTTTGCTAAGTGCGAGAAAAATCTTTCTGAGGTACCTCAGACATAGGTTTGGCACTAAGACTCTTCTCTGTCATGATACCTAACGTTTAAAAAACCCCAAAAAGTTTTTAGGTGTGGTATTAGATGAAGGGAAAGGGGTAATGTTTTGTACTTACTGCTTTCCAGTGAAGATTGTCTGTGTTTGGTCTCTATCAAAGTGCTACAATCACTGATAATATGGGTAAGGCTTGCAAGCTTTCATGCTTGCTTCCATTTCAAATGAAAAACCTCTGCCACATGGCTAAATTCGTTGTATAGCATCCGAAAAAGTGTGTGAATGGGCAGAGTCAGAGACCAACTGGAAGGAAAGGAGCTGCTAGACTCTTACTCAGTGTGTGATACCAGTGGAGATTTCATTCTTCCTGCATGCAGTACCCTTATTCCAGTATCTTATTGGTTTAAAGATAGGATCTTTCTGCATATTTCTATTCCACAAATGAAGACATGATTTTTAGTCTGAGATTGAACCAATACGGAAGTGCATTTCTTTTCCTTGCAGATTAATAATTAATTTGATCCATCATATTCACCTTCTCTGTATGCCACTTAGCTTTCTTTTATGTGCCTCTCTTTCTTTGAAATAGGTTTTAAGTCCCTGACCTGCTCCTCTTTGCATGCATATATAAAATAAAGGCAATGTATCTTTTAATTCAGGATTTATGTACACATGGACTTCTAGTGACATTCAGTAGTCAGCAAAGGTCTCTTAATATCTGAACTCTGCAATCTTACATTTGACAACATTTGAACAAACTCCTGCCAGGGGAAAGGAGCACAGTAGAGACATTCTCTGAGAAAATTCAGGTGGCTAGAAAGAACATTTCCCCTGTAGAGAAATTACTTTGTAATAGACATGGCCTAAAATGACAAACATGTCTCTGCTTAGTGTTGTAGCTATTCTTTTATAAAAATTGCCCCCAGAAAGAATGCTTCCAAGCAATAAGTTCCAGACTGCAATTAGAAGTGTTAAGCACAGTCCTGCAGGTGATTCACGCTATGTAGAGGAAGAGTCCTCCATGTGTCGCTGAATCACAGGACAGTTGAGATTGGAAGGGACCGTTTCAGGTCATCTGGTCCAACCCCCCTGCTCAAGCAGGGTCATGTAGTGCCAGTTGCCCAGGACCATGCCCAAATGGTTATTGATTGTCTTCCAAGGAGGGAAATTCCACATCCTCTCTGGGCAACCTGTGCCAGTGCTGGATCACTCTCACAGTGGTGAAGTGTTTCTTGATGTTTGGACAGAGGCTCCTGCATTTCAGTTTGTGCCTATTGCTTCTGATCCTGTCACTGGGCACCACTGGAGTCTGGCTCTGTCCTCTTTGCAATTCAGGTATTTGCATACATTAATGAGATCCCCCTGAGCCTTCTCTTCTCAAGGCTGAACACTTCCAGCTTTCTCAGCGTTTCCTCCTAGGAGAGCTATTTTCATCCCTTCATCATGGTGGCCCTTTGCTGGACCCTCTCCAGTATGTCCATGCCCTCCTTGCACTGAGGAGTCCAAAACTGGACCCAGCACTCCAGGAGTGGCCTCATGAGTGCTGAGTAGAGAGGAAGGATTACAGACTTCTGCCTTGCTGCCTGAGATACCATTTGCCTTCTTTGCCCCAGTGGCACACTGCTGGGTTATGTTCAACTTGCTGTTCTCCAGGACTGTCCCCAATCCTTTGGTGTTTTGAAGGTTTTGGTGAATCCTGGCTTAAAAAAAATGCTATAAACATACAGCCAAACCAGTCATCTGGTTTACTTTATCTCCTTTTTGAAAGTAACATGGATTTTTTTTTGTCCTCCTTAGGGGTGATGAAATAGCTGCAGCCATCCAAACAGCAGTGCATGCTTTTTGGTGAAACTGTTTTGGAATCTTTTACTTATTAGTATTAGGAAGCACGGAGAAGAATAGAAATACTGAAGCAGGAAGCCTGTCTGTTACACAACACTGACATACATGGAAATATGATTGGAAAACAGTGTAAGATATGCACTCCTGCTGTGTGGTTAGATCCATATTTTATAGTCCTAAAATACCAAGATTATTTAGTTCTTAAGCATGGCATGTTTTTACATAGTGTTTTGCATGTGGAAGCTAACAATCCAAATGTCTAATTTCTAGCCATATTGATTCACAAGATACCTAACCTTGTGACAGCCTCATGTCAGATTTTCATCTGACTGTTGCTTTGGGAGCATGCTAAAAAAGGGATCTTGGCTGTGAAGGAAAAACAAAAAAATATGGTTTTTAAGGTTTCTAATAATATTATTTTTTCCACTTTTTTAAAATGTGAGGTAGTAGAATAAACTACAAAGTTTTAACATCTTATTTTGAAATATCATGCCATGACTAATAGCTCAGGACTACTGGCCTCATGAGCAATGTAAGTACTGAATACACAGCATGTTTTCTTATTCTGATGGGATTCTTGAGTTGATAATTACTCTGGTATTGTTCTCCTGTCCCCATCCTTAAAGTGGATATACAAAAAAAGTTCTTCAAAACCTATTTCTGATGAAAACCTTTTTTTTATAACAAGGTAAGTAAAGCAGAGAGAAATGCATCAGCTGGGTGAAACAGAACACAGCACATGTTCCTCTCACCAACTGTGTCTTCACAGGTCAGTCTTTCAGTCTTGGTCTTATCTCGGTGACTTTCAGAGGCTCCCTGGGTTGCAGCAAATTATAGATGATCCTGTCTGATCCCTGGAAAAATATCTTTCTTTTCATCATCTCTGAAGTGTGATTGCTTTGTGCCTCTTTCCCCTGCTCTCATATTCCTCTCTATTGTGGACATACTGGTCCTTGGCCCAGCTATGTCAGAAGCGTATTTGTACATAGTATTCACAGATTTTGTTGGGAAAGGAGGTATCCCCCATTCACCGCAGATGGTTCCATCTTCCAGGACAAAATAAACAGCTGCTTTTTTCTAAACTGCTCAGTTGCTGGCTTTGAAAGGAACACACATATTCGGGACACTGCTAGCAGCCAAATGAAAGCAAATATTTTCTTTCACAGCCCTACACTTGTCTTTTCCTTTTTCTGAGATGTGCGTAGATAAATACTGTATTGCATATCCTTCTTGGTAGCCCACATTAAAGTCTTCTAAAAAGTTAAAAAAAATAATTTTCTACTCTATTCTCAGTTTTGCTTCTGGAACTAGTTTATATAGCACCTACTTAAATTATGTCAAAGGCAAAATAAATTTTGCCTTTATTTGTGGAAGCCAGTAACTTATATATTATGGAATGATGTAGGACTTGAAATGCTGGAGGTCATTGTGAGAGGGAGAGGCAGCAAGAGAAACAGTGGAGTTAAAATGTGAGAGATTGAGATGGGAAGTGAGGAAGTATCATCAGGCCTGGGTGACAGGGTGTGTTTCGGTCCTTGAGACTTAATGTGTTATTTACAGTTCTAACTGTGGAACTGCATGCATTTGTTTACAAACATCATTTACTCTGGCCAAGTGATAAATTGGATTGTGGTGTAGTTATTTCAAGATGGGATATTTCAGATTTTTATACAATAGTAAATGAATCTGGGATGAGAAATATCGTCATGTTTTGTGCCCATTTTCCCAATTCTCCAAAGACAATGCCTCCTCTTTTCTAATGTTTGGGGTTTTTTTTGGTTTCCTCATTCAGGTTGTACCCTATACTATCTACATTTGCCAGAAATGAAGTTTCTTCTCTTTGAAAGAGACTTTCCACTTGTCCTTCACTTCCATACTTGTCTCCAAATGAGCATTTCGTCATTTTCAAGAAGGAAAAATGGGAATAACAGAAAAAGATGAATCAAAAGTTTTCTCTTAGAATATACTATTAGATCTCTGGGTCTTGTCTAGAAAAAAAAATAAGGAAAAGAAGGAGGAGAAAAAAGTTCTGCAGCAAACTGCAGGGAAAAAAAAGACTTCTTTTTCTATACTGCATTTCCCACTTACCTTTCTTTTCCTCCCAGCCCCCTGTGAAATCACCCTACTTTGTTGCTGTCATTTTTATTATAAAATAGGTAAATGAAAAAAGTTGCAATTTTATGTTTGGATTCTGTTTTTCTGAAAAAAGAAATGAGGATATTATTTTAAATGGGTAAGGGCACTCTGTATAGACAATTCATCATAGTCAGCTGATTCTTGTGGATGAAATACTAATACAGCCTTCAGGATAGTATCAAGGTGTTGGTAGTTAAAGATTTTATGTGTTGTAGAAGTTGGTGAGCTTTAAGAAACGCCTGGACATTAATAGGAAAGGGAAAAGGAAAAGAGGAAAATGCTAGCAGCTAGAAAATGGAGTAGAAAATGAGCACAGCAGTATTGAGAAGCAAGCACAGGAGGAAGGAGGGAAGAGCCATCAGGATGTGTGTGAGGAGGGCAGAGAAAAAGAAAAAAATTCAAAAGGGGTTTGAAAGGAGAAAAATAGATGGGCAGTGTTTTTTTCCCCATATCTTATGTTGTGATAGTTTTTGTATGGTTTATTATTTCTTCTGTTTTTTTTTTTTCTTCCCATAGAGGGCTAGCTAGCATAAATTTAGTTGGTTTTCAGAACTGACTGTGTACAAGCTGTTACTTATCTAGCCAATGAGGAGTTCGACTGCTTATGAATAGCTGCTTAGTAAAAACCCGCAAAATTGAACATTGATCTCAAAGTAGCTTCTCTGTCGCAACAATGCAAACAATATACCTATTTTCAGTTTGGATTCTTTCATAGAATCATAGAATATCCTGAATTGGAAGGTGGATCCACTAGGATCATCAGAGTTCAACCGTTGGTCCTGCACAAACCATCCCCAAGAGTCACATCATGTGCCTGAGACTGCTGTCCAAATGCTTCTTGAACTCTGTCAGTCTTGGTGCTGTGACCACTTCCCTGGGGAGCCTGTTCCCCTGTCCAACAACCCTCTGGATGAAGAACCTTTTCCTAATATCTAACCTAAACCTCCCCTGGCACAGCTCCATACCACTCCCTTGGCTCCTGTCACTGGCCACTGTGGCTGTCTATTTTATTATTCTACATACTACTTGACCAATTAAATAGTTTTGTAATAGATCTCTTAGGGAAAGTTGCTGCTTTACATCCTGCTCATCTGTCTTGTGGCTGACTTACCTCTCAATAACACTTCACCTTCTGTAAAAATAGAGATTAAATTCCTACTGATAATTTTATTTTAGACTATGTCTGAATTCAGGTGCATGGAGTTATAAATAATGTTTCATATACCAGACGTTACAATGCATACTCCAAATACTGATTTACATGAGGGTTATGTGGTTGAAGGTACAGTCTTCTCAACAGAAACTTCTTTCCTTATCTGCATTTTCTGAGTGTTGCATATGCCATGTAGACTATGCTTTATAAACAGGCAGATTTCTAGGCTATTGACATCTGTTTTCCTCATGAATTGTTCTGTATTGGCTAAGTTGTATTTCACTTGGCTCTAAGATTATATTTTTTTAACTTGAAGGTAATGAATTTACTTAGCAGGGACTGTAAAAACTCAAAACTGATTTCTACCTATTCCCCAGATATAATAAACTTTTCTGACTTTTCCTAACAAAAGCTCCAATCGCTTTGGTATTGTCTACACTTTTTTTATGTACAAGGCCATTACTTGGAAACAAACAATAAGACAGAATGTAGCAATGGGATAAAGTGGAATATTTTCATAGCTGGTTTGACTCTGGGCTAGAATATGAAGTGACTTGCATCTGCTGAGTAGTGTTGACTAATGTGTTTTCTGTGTGCAGTGGGATTGGCTCAGAGTACGGCTGTGCAGAAGCCAATGGACAGTGCATAGCTGTTATTCTGTAGACAGGACACTGCTGAAACTAATAGCTGTGTGTGTCTAATAGCCATGAGCCTGACTGGTATGTTCCTACCTGCATGATCATATGTTACAAGATATGTAGCATACCCTGAAGGTAGAAAAAGAAATACAGTCTGTGTTTAACCCATGAAAAAAATTGAAATGTTTAGATAGAACAGCCTTGCTGCCACCCCACCCCCAGAATGACAATGTCAGCTTAATTGGAAGACCTGTGTATTTCTTTCCTGTATGTACTGTGTTGCAAAGATTTTTTTGTGTAAAGTGGATTTTCAAGAAAACCACAGAAAATATTTTTATTAAAAAAGAATACTCTTAATTCTCCAGAAATTTATACCAAAACAGAAAATAGCATAAAATTGAAAATAGGTGAACATCTCAACTACTGTCAACTCCTTATGCATTTTATAATGTTAACATTAAATTGCACTTGGAAGTTACTAAAAGAAAGAATCTGGAGTCTATGCATGACAATTTCTGTTCTAGGAATATCTTTAAAGGGAATGCTGGGAGAGGGTTTGCTTCAAAGTTTATTGTAGTCGCATTTTTCTAATTGTACATTGTTGATTTGAATTGTATTTGTCTCAAAACTTATCAGAGATTGCCACTGAGTTGTGAAGAACTGCAGGTGAAGAATACTTCTTTAATATGAGGCTATATAAGTCTTTATTTCCAGAATATGTACATTTGAAAAACAGATAAATTCAGCTGACTCTGTAAATTGCATTGTAGCTTTAGCAAATAATTTGTTTTGTTGCTTTTTTATTTTCATGCTTTTTGTAGATTCGTGTATGATGCACAGACTTTGGACAGAACATATCTAGAAAACAAAAAGCAGTTGAATACAATGTAGAAGTATGCTAATCTCTCCAGTGCTTTTGAAAATTCATTCCTACTCCTTCAAGTGAGCTGAGAAAATGCTGAATTGTCATCTTGATTCATTGTGGGATTTCTGCTGCTATGATTGCTTCTAATCATTGTATAACCTTTCTTTAGCAGAGAAATGAGAGCTCTTGTACAGATGGACTTTGCTAAAGATGAAGTGATAAGGAACATGAGAGGGTTTTTTTTCTAACTTGTTAGTGCATCTTCTGTTTGGGTTCCCTCTGAGTTCAGCTCTTTTATCTGTTTTTCAGTTCATTCACAAGAGTTCTTATTTGAAATATTCCTCTTTTGTTTAAGAGAAATAGCGTTCTATAACCTATTGACAATTTTAATTAATTTCAAATAAAATCATCTTTCTTCTATATGTGAGTAAGGGAGTAATAATTTTAGCATGCTCTCCATTTTAATGCACAGAACTTTCTTTTCTATTGATGCATAGAACTTCCTTTTCTGTTTAGTATACTCATGCATCTGTCCCCTTTCCATGTGTTGTATGTCCTTTCATTTCATGCCTCCGTTGTATCACATCAACTTTCATCCATTTTCCTTTCTCCCTGTGCTCAGCAACATACATATGCATGCGTTTCTTTTAACCCAGTTGTGAGCCACATGCTGTGCACCTGTCTCAGAGAGAATATGCCTCCTGAGCCTGTTTGGTACAAGACAGGTGTGGGAATAGTAACCAAGATATTTATATAATAAAAGGAACAGGGTTTAACCGTAAAGACATTACACAAGATTTTCATATAATAGTATGTTTGCTTGACCTTATTCATTGCTGAACAAACACATCCGATTTTGCTATACTTCTATGGTAAACTCAAAATGGTATCTGTGATACTAAGCTGCTTCTGCTTTTGTTCACCTGCATCTTCAGCTTCTTACAAACTTTTGACCTGGTGACAGTCTAGGTCTTACCAGCTTCAGAGAAAACATGTCCTATTTTGAGCTATAAATAACTGATTACTTTTTTCCTTAAGGATTTAAAAAATTTAGGCAATGCAGAAATCTGGTTTGGATGTTAATTCATTTCTGTGTACTTTCAAATTCAAGAAGAGGGTATACCCTGGTTTTCCTTTTTACAATGCCTCTACAGTGGCAGACTGAGAACAGCTGTAACAACAAAAAGCACCATTTTCTTAGCACCTCTGCCACTATTAATACTTGTTAATTAATCTGTGTGAATGATACTAATAAAGAATTTTTATATACCATTTCACAGATAGTCAATAATAGAACTTAGAAATAAACTCCTTAGTCACAGGCATAAAAATTTAGTTCTGGAGAGGGGGTTATAACCTTATCTGTTCACTTTGAATTTATGCCTGGACTCTAGAAAATTTGGTTTGTCTTTCATTGGAAAATTTGCCATTTTAAAATTTTTTAGGTTTTTTTCTTTCCCTAGCTGTTTAATGAGTTACTGAAACTAATGCACTGTGATTTCATTACACCATCTGAAAAATGGTGTAAGCTTCTTATTTATTATTTTTACCTTAATGTCTTTGAAGTGGGGAACAGTGCAGTGTGAAATAAGTTTTAATTGCTTCAGCTTTCCTGAAAACACTTAAATATTCTTCTGGTACAGCAAATTCATGATCAAATTAATGTGGGTTTTGTTTAATATATAATCATATAGCTATGCTGGATACTTGAGTTAATTACAGAAAATACATGAATTAAGAAATTGATGAAAATTGCAAATAGTGAAAATACTTCAGAAGCATAAGAAGGTGAAGAAATGACGACGACTTGATACAGATCATTTGCACAGCCTTAGGGTAGAAGTTAAGTAACAAATCTTTTTCCCAGAGCTGATAAAGTTAGCACTGCACTGACAGTCCAGCCAAGAACAGGACAGGAACAGCTTTTACTCCTGGGCAGAAAAGGGGAGACTTTCTAACATACAGAAAAATGAAATTCTGTGAATGGAGGAAGGAGTACAAAGAAGAAAGTGTGTCTTCTGAACCTCTTGGTGGCATCAAATTTTTAAAACCCCTGTAACATAAGACAAGATTTTCTTTTGGTGCACATTGCCATAGTTATAATTTAGAATATCTGCACTATTTTCACTTAAACTGGGGATTTAGCACATTTTGACAGTCTCAGTGACAGAATATATTCTAGATAGTTGCTTGACAGAATTTGTACAATTTAGAGTTGTCTTGCTTGATTATTCTTTGTGCTTGTGTGTGCCCCGTCCACCGACCATGCTGAGGGCTGTCATTTAGCTTGACTCCATTCTATGCAATTGAGCAGTGGCTGCAGGAGGCCAGACGGCACATGTCCTAGGGCCATACCAGTGCTATTTAGCAGGATGTGCTCTGCAAAGCCAGAGGCACTCAAGGGACTACAGAAAGAGTCACATTGGTGACATAATACTGAGTGCCTGAGCCATGCTCATTGTGATGAAGTGTGTGGTGCCTGTTCTCAGCTGGTTGTGCTATTGTATGTGTGTTGTAGCTTTGCTGCTGTTTTCAACAAATAATTTGCAGCTAATGTTGTTGACAGTGTTATTGATGAAGTTTAAAAACCTGTTCGATGGCTGCTGTTCTCTTACCATCCTTTTAAATTTATGGGGCAACTTTCCTAACATTCTGCATGCCACTAGAAAGGATAGTGGAAGGAGTTGTTTGAGGTATACAGAATTAAAGGATGGGCATGCATCCAGGGAATCTCAGAGGGAAATATGGGCCGTGTGCCATGCACTGAACTTGCTACATATGCACACATCTGATCTCGCGCGCACACACCACGCAGATGGTTAGCAATTGCACAGATCAGCTCCACAAGGCATGTCCAGATACCACTTATCCAGGGTGTCTGGAAATCCTGGTCATACAGCCAGTCTGTGATTTCTCTCCTCTTTCTTCTTCCCAATCCTGAAATTCTGTCTATGGAGGGAGGAGAAGAAGACAAAAAAGAGGACATGCTGATGAAGAAAGACAAACCAGACTCACATTATGTAAACCTTGAACATGTTGAAAATGGTGAGGTTGCCATGAAGTAATGAGCTTCAGGACCTCAGCTGATCTACTGTGCGTGTATTCTTAGCTTGCTGTTGCAGTGTATTCACTTCACTTCAGCTATGTCATAATAACTTACTGTGAATATTGAAATAAAATGCTAATTAGACACAGTTGGAAGAGAGCACATGGCAAATTACTGTAATACCACTGATGGCTGGTAACTCATTTGCCTATGGTGGCATGATCAGTTTTGATCAAATGCTTTCCCTTGTAACCTACCTACTCTTTAACAATGGGCTTTCTCTAACTAAAAACTGCACCAGTTGAAAGTTCAAGTAATTTAAATTCTATAAGTTAGAATGTTTTTCTTAACCAATTAAACTATAATTAACCATAATTAAAAGTAGAATATTTCTTAAATCTTTAAGGCCTCTTCATTAAATCACAGAAAATTCATCTTCACAAGACTCTGGCTAATCTTAATTTCTCTAAATAAAAATATAGTTCATGTTCCCAAATAACTTCTGCCTAAACAATCTACTTGATACTATTTTAAAGTATTGATCTAATTTTAGGTAGTCTGACTTTTCCCATTGGTAGGTAGAATTTTTTGCTGATATTTTGCATTGAAAGTTGTGATGGATCCAGTCAGGACTTTGAACTTCGTGAATGTGATGCCACATACATACATCACAACATAACTTTAGACTTTTTGTTGGTTTTTTTTTGTGTGTGATGGATTTAAGAATACATTTTTTCCATGATGTCAGGGTTTCTGTTATATGTATAGCCTCACTGATATCCATGACAGTGTCCTCTTTTTTGACAGTACAGGTTTATTAATTTTCTTAAGAGTTATATATGTGAATTATTTATGCACTTTGTAATCCCAGGGTATTATGTACCCAACTGTGATTGACTACCAAAATTCTCAGGCTCTACCTGTGTAAATGGCAATCTACATAATTAACCTCATTTCTGTGAAAAGTAAGACTTTTTTACCCACTCAAAGTTTTGATCTGATAAGTCCTGAAATACAATCAGAGCACCAGTTCTTATGGTGCTGTCAGTCTCTGTTAAATTACCATTCATACTTTCCAGAAAATATAAAGATAACATGCATGGAACAAAACCTGGTCTGATCCTCTGCACTGCCCATTTACCACTTTGTTAAAATCCTGTTGCTCTTTTTAGCTTCTGGTCTTTGAAATAATTACCTAAAGGTCACCTAGAGGTGTCTTAGAATTTCTTTAGTCCCTTTCTGAGACAGTTTGAAAAATAATAACAAATTATGTTTAGATGAGAGAAAAGCCACTATTCCTCCAGGAATTGGGACTTCTTGTACTTAAAGAAAAATAGCATCAGACTTGGCTTTCTCCCATAATATAATATTGCCAATAGAAAATACTTAATTAATTCAAGAATTAGTGTGTGAATATTTAGGGACTTGCATCTTTCCTGCATTACACTCTGATTCTATTTAATTTGAGGGGTAAAACAGAGTTCCTTGACACCATCACTACTCATGTTTGGGCTTAAATTTGTGTGTTGCATAGATGTAGCTAAAAACCCCTACATTTTCAGGATTTGGAGCAAACGGATGTTTTCTTTCGTCATGTACTTGTTTTTTGCAAGGTAGTCAGTGAAGAATAAATGACCCTATCAAATTGAAGGTGGGTAACAGGGGGAGTTCAACCAGTAGAATTAGTAATACCTTATAAAAATGTTCTTTTACAGTTTTCTTGTTTTTCAAATGCTGCCACTACAGTTTTCTTGTTTTTCAAATGCTGCCATTTCAACCACAAAAACAGTTTGAAAGTACTTTTCACTTTACCTAAAAGCTTATACATTTGGCTTGCATGCTTATATTGGAATCCTTATCCCTACCCCAGAGCACAATGTTCATTATTTCTTCATAAATACTATCTATTTGTTTTATGTTTATCTTCTTACTTCCTTTAAGTTTCGCTTTCACTTTTGATGCTGCAGATCTTTCTTTTTCTTTTATAGTTCACAGATTTTATCCCTAATTCATTTCAGAGAATATGCTTTGCTTTACAGATTTATGTTGCCTATGAATCTTGACTACAAAAATTACTTTTCAGTGCCTTTAATAATGTCATAAGTTATAAATTACATAAGCAATATATTCTTGTGCTAATTCAGTTTTTGTTAATGCATTAGTATGTAAGGTATTCTGAGTATAGACCTGTAAGTTAGATAGATGGTATATAGTGTGTACATATATAAAAACTTGGTCAGGTTACAGCAGACCAATGCCACCTTTTTTTCTGACTACACTCCATACACTTAGTTTGGGAATGAACAGTCAATGCTGCCTTTTTTCCCCTCTCTCATGTATGTTATTACTACTAGCCTGTAATCTAGCAAGTGCATTTTAGTTAAAAATGGTTGTACATCTTTCTGAAGCTTAATGTGAAGACTTTCTAACTGGAAATTGAACCTTAACTTTGAAAATACCCTTGTACTTTAATTTTAAATATGTGATTAGAACCACCAAACAATTTAGGTTGGAAGGGATCTCTGGAGGTTATCTGGTACCACCCCCAGCTCAAAGTTGTCCTAGCTTCACAGTTAGAGCAGCATGTTTAGGGTTTGCACAGTCAATCTTTGAATATCTCCGGAGCTGGAAATCCCATGACCTTTTTGGGAACCTTTCAAGGACTGAGTTATCTCACAATGAAGAATATTTGCCTTAGGAACTTCCCTTGTAGCAACTTGTGACCATTGCCTCTTGTGCTGTTTTGCCATCTCTGAGAAGGGTTTGCTTCAGTCTTCTACAAACCACCTAATACTGTTGAAGGCAGCAGCTTCTGAAGGCAGCCTTCTCTTCCAGGCTTAGCACACACACAGTTCTCTCAGCCTCTGCCCATATGCCATGTGCTCCAGCTCCCTGAGTTGCTGGCCCTCCTTTGGACTTGCTCCAGTTTATTTATGTATTTCTTGCACAGTGGAATGCTCTAGATACAGTCTCAGACATTCCAATTAGAAGTGAATAATAATTTCCATCATCCTAATGGTTATATTCTGTCTAGTACAGCCCTGTATGCAGACAGCCCTCATTGCCCGAAGGGCCTACTGCTGGCTCCTACTCACGTGCTGTCCACCAAGATCCCAAGTACTCTTCTGCCCAACTTCTGTCAGCCCTCAGTCTGTACCAATGTGTGGAGTTGTTTATTCTCAGGTGCAGGACCTTCATTTGAGGGGAGGGGGGAAGAGAGAGAGGTCAGCCAGGTTTAGCACAGTGGCTGACAAAGTGATACCAAAGGGAGGAGCAGGAGTTAGGAACTGGTAAAGATGTGAATTAGAATGTGTATCAAGTGACAGATGAATCACTGATGCCACTTGCATGCCTGCTTTCTATTTCAACCTCTTCATAATGCTGCTTGTGGAGTTATTAACTTATTTCAGGTTTGAGGTTTCTTTTTTCTAAAGAATTCATTTAGAATCAATTTATTGGCTTTTTACTGTTCTATAAGTTCCTTCACAACCTTTTTGCTGTACCTATTTTATGCCCCGTCCTGTTCTAGTCGGCTCTTTTTCCCTTAGTTTTTTCACATCCCCTTGGAAGACACACTCATTGCAGGAAGTCTGTTCTCCTAAGTCCTGTCATAGAAAAAGTTGTTATTTAATTGGTCATCTTCTTTAAGGTGTTTAGAACTTCAGATCACAATTTTTTCTTTGTTCATTGAATCTTTCATTAAGCTCTGAACTACTGCAGTAATGCAAATAAATATATATGAATAGGCAGCAGGAGTTCTTATCAGTATATAATTATCCTTTAATAAAGTATTAGTAGCAATTTTAGGTCCAAATTCAAGAAATGTTTTGTACTTGCTGTAAAATAGTCTCCTGTATATGTAACACATGCCTTGAACTGTAGTCCTTTCAAGAACCGTGAAAGCCTTAAACTTGTTAATTTTGTTAAAATAATGAAGAAAACTACTTTCTGCCAAGTTTATGTATTCACTTTTAAGTTGAGAGTATCCTGAACATTCTATAAGGGGTTTTCTTTATATATTTTTTTCTCCATTTGTGATTTTTAATGCCCTCTATGGATTCTTATTTAGTCAAAAGTGCTTACAGTGGGATTTATCACTTAAATAAGGATAACAATAATAGTTAGGAATCATGAAAACTAGAAGCTGAAAAGACCTATTACATTGTTTAAACCCTTCCCCTGATATCTTATGATTGTTCCCAGTAGTTTAATTTCCAGTGCTTTGTTTGGTCCAGTTTTTCTTCCTCACACTATTCTTCTAAGAACAGTATTACAATATTCAATGCCTCCTTGTCATTCACAGCCCTGGAATTGAACTATAACAACTTTAACTTAGCCTGACTTCTCATATATGAGAAGTCTCATATGATACCTCTCATATGAGGTATCCTTTTTTGGTACCTTTAACTTCCCTTTTTTTGCAGTTTTGGAGCTGCCATCATCCTTGAGGTGTCTGCTGTTCTTTCAGTTTGTATTTGCATTCTGTGAGTTCATTTTTAATCTTCTCCCATAAGCTGTTCCCTCCATTTCCTTAATTGTTTTTATTGTTTGGGGTTTTTTTCTGAATTCTCCAATTTGTTAATAGCTCTGTGGACCTGCTCCTCCTTCCTGCTGAAGTCAATGGGAAAAAAAATGAAGGCATGTTACAGCTCAGAACTCTTTCCTGCAATTTTTTTCCTATATCCATAATAAGTTTTTTTTCTTCATCTGACTCAAAAATATGAGTATTTTTCAGTTTCTATATCTAATGGGACTAGGACTATGGCTATCCTGAGTGAACATAGTGATCACCTAGCTCAGCTGATTCTTCTGGCTGGCAAGCCGTTTATTAACCTGACTGTGTCTGACTGGCTTCTAGACCAGGCTCTTTGCATTCTGCCAGCTGGAAGCATGGGCAAAATTTGCTTGCAACTTGATGTGCCTTCATGGAAACACTTGAGGACATGATCAGTAATTTTGAGCACCTGAGGCCAGCAACACTGATGAAAGTACTACTCAGTCAGTCCTTTGCTAAATATCAGAAGTACTACCTACATATATATCTGAAAGCTTCAGTGTGAATATTCTGAAGCTGTCATCCTTGAGATTCCTCCTACTTTAGGTACTTTCTCTTCGAAATAATGCTAAATGTTTGCATCACTCTAGGCAGTAAAATGGTTTCCTCATATGTATGGCTCCAAGTGGAGAATGCTCAGGCTAAGTGTATACATGGAGGCACCAGCATTTTTTCTGGGACTAGACATTTGATCCCTGTGATTTGTTTTGCCATTTGTAATGGCTTTTGACATTTTGGACCGTGCATTTGAGGAAAAGAGGTGCTTGGGAGCTAATAGCAAGCAGTTACTCAATATCCTATGGGATTCCTGCACATCATGCAGATGCACTCATGTATGTGTTTTTTATCTTTCACTCAGGTTCATGAGGACCAGACACTAGACAGTTTTAATATAAAAACCTCATAGCTGCAAGAACAAAGCAGTGCATCCCCACTTTACATACTAAGGAATATTTATGCCCCACTTGCCTATAAATTACTAGTTTGGGTACAGTGTGAACAATATTTTGTATAGAATCTCATGACTGATAAAAGATCTGCTTGAAATAAAAGAATTTATTTTCCTCTGAGTCCTGACTGTATTTATTTTTTGCCTGGGTTAAGCCCACTTAGGATTGCACTTTCCACCATGTCCCTGTGCTCTGCTGGAGCAGTATTTGCATGATATTCTGCTGAGTCTCATTGAAGTGATCTTTACACCTCCTTACTGAAGGATTGTGGCACAGGGTCTAGTTGGAGGCCTCTCACTAGTGGCGTTCCCCAAAGTTCAATACTGGGCCCAGAGTTGTTTACCTTGTTCATCAGTGATTTGGATGAAGGGGCAGAAGCCTCCCCAGGAGATTCACTGACGACACCAAACTGAGATGTCTGGCCAATACCCAGAGTGCTGTGCAGCCCTTCAGAAGGGTCTCAGCAGGTTGGAGAGTTGAGAAGAACTGTGTGAAATTCAACAAAGGCAAACGCAGGGTCCTGCACCTGGGGAGGGTGCAGGAGTGTAATGCACCAGTACAGGTTGGGGACTTACCTGTTGGAAAGCAGCTCTGCCGAGAAGGACCCAGATGTCCTGATGGACAAAAAACTGTCCATGAGCTGGCTGTGTGCCCTTATGGCATCCTAAGAGGGCCAATGGTATCCTGGGATGCTTTAGGAAGAACATTACCAGCAGGTAAAGGAAGGTGATCCTGTCCCTCAGCTCAGCCTTGGTAAGGCCACATCTGCAGTACTGTCCAGTTCTGGACTCCTCAGTACAAGAGAGACATGGAGCTCCTGGAGTGGGACCAGTGGTGGGTTGTGAAGATGATTAAGGGACTGAAGCATCTCTCTTACAAGGAAAGGCTGAGGGAGCTGGCCCTGTTCAGCCTTCAGAAGAGGCAATAGGGAGGAGACCTCATCAATGTCTATAATTACATGAGGAGAAGGTGTTAAGAGAATGGATACAGGCTTTTCTTGGTGGTGCCAAGGAATAGATCAAGAGACAACAAGCAGAAAATAATGGACAGGAATTTCCACCTAAATATGAAGAAGAACTTCTTTATTGTGTGAGTGACTGAGCACTGGAACAGATTGGCCAGAGGGGTTGTGGGGTCTCCCTCACTGGAGATATCCAAGAACCGTCTGGACATAACCCTGTGCAATGTGCTCTAGGATGACCCAGTTTGAGCAGGGAGGTTGGACCAGATGACTGACAGTGATCCCTTCCAACCTGACCCATTCTGTGATTGTGTGAACACTGACCTCATGCTTTAGTGAGAGTCACTAAGTTGGGAAACATCACAAATTATCAATAAATTGACAAGACCTTTACAGACTGGGAAGGACTTTTTCAGATGCTCTTGTGGATTTACAGGTGGGGATTGCACTACTTGAATGGCCGGTGCCTGCTAAACATTTTGTTAGCACCAGCTTTCCCAGTTAATACTTGTAAAGAACCTAGTTAGCTAACCAGCCCATGATGCCCTTTCCCAACTGGAGATTTTGTAAGAGCCATTGATTAATTACCAGAGCATTGCTCAACTTCAGATCAAAAAGTAGTTACCCAATGCACAGATATTCAGTAACTGCTCAGGCTTAGTGGCTATCTTAATACCCTGGGCTGGTGTTTCTGGGCATGCTAAATGCCAGTGTTAGGAAAAGATAGGGAAGCTTAAGGAATGTAAGGATTAGTGGCACTGTGAGGGCTTTCTATCCTTGGGCAGTTGCCACTATTCATTTTCACTGATCTTAATAAATACAGCATGAGCCAAGCTGTAGTACCCTAATAGCTTCATTATGTGAAAACTGCTTTTTTTCTTAAAAAAATAAAAAGAAACACATTTTAGCATATAGGTTAGAGTTCAGACTATAATTTCATATTCCAGGACAATAGTTTAACTGTGTGCTTTAACTTTTGCCTATGATACTGTGTTTATCTGGTAAACAGTCTGCTGCTAGGCTGGGCAGGATACCTGGTAGTTCTGGATAACACAGACATTTTAATGGACAGATTACGATACTACTCAGCCTGAGCTTTCTGTCCAGTATACAAGAGGTTAAAACTTAATAAGGATTGGGCAGGAGGGAGGAAAAACTCTCGGCAGAATGTCTCCACACAGAGAAACCGAGAACAGTTAATATGTGCTCCAAACTGCCAAGGACAGCAGAAAAAAGCAACGAGTATAAATAATTAAAGCAGAGATTAGATAAATATTTGGGGAGGGGGCAGTGTGGTTGTGTAATTGCTAATGTTGAGGAGAGGTGGACTTCCGTGCTTCCTGGCCTCTTTTGTTCCAAGGTTTCCTACAGTCCATTACTTAGTAGCGTGCCACATGCCAGCATTTTCAGGGTTTAAACTACATTTTTTTAAAAGCTTGCATAAGAAAGATCTGTAGAACACAGGCTGGGATGTGACTTTGTCGTGCAATATGGCTTTATGATTCATTCATTTCCCAGACTTTATTTCTCCAGAGCAGGTTCTGGGTTGGCATCCTGAGCCCTGCAAAAGATCCACAGGGCTGAGTGGAAGGAATATAAATGCTTCACTGGAGCCAGACTCCGTCTGGGGCAGTTGCTGTCAATAAACTGAAGTTGAAATACATTGACAGGGTGGTGGGGGAGGTGTTCTGCAGTGCTGCAGATCCCAGGAATACCTTATCTTGGGAGTGGTGAATTAGGATTTTTTTAATATGTTCACCAACACAGTTGTTTCTTGTTTCAGAGATAAACAGCTACAGCATCAGGAAACCAAGAAAACCTAGGATTTATTGTTTAAAAGGGGAAAAACCCAAACATGTTTTACTAACAAAGAGTAGCTTCACAAATATATATATGAAAAACACTTGAAGACCATAGAAAATTAAATGAAACTAATATTCAACAAATTAAATATTTTTCTATTGAAGGAGGGGTAAACAAGCAAGAAACTTACATCAAAATATTAAATATTTACTGGATAATTCCTAAAAAAACCCTTTAAAATAAAACTTCCATTAAAATACTCTTCAGAGCTCAGAAATACTTGCAAACACATTAAAGGGCACAGGAGCTCTATTAATTTTATCAATTAAACTGCTTTGATTTTTTGTTTCTATTTTTCTATGTTCATATCTTTCACAATGTGGATGGGTAACCTTATAAAAATATCCAGTATGTATTGTGGGATTCTGTGCCCGACAGCTTCCGTGGTAATCTGGGGGTGTCCTCTGGTACCCTGCACATACCCCGAGCAGAGCTCTCACTCACAGACTGCAGCCAGCCTGCGTGGCGAGCCCAGCCTGGTGCTCTTGGAGACAGGGAAATGCAAGGTACCATTATTTTTTTTTTTTAGCAGACTGTAAATGATTCTTATTCTTTGCTCCACAGAACATCCGATGTGGTGCCCAATCGGCTGAGAAAGCTGCACAGACGTCAGTGAGTGTGTGTGTGTGTGTGTGTGTGTCTGCACAGCCAACTGCAGCTGGAACCTCCATTAGAGCAGCCCTATTGATTTCTGGTTCACACTGCAGTAACAGGGATAGAGTGCAGGGCACGGGGAGGGGGGAAAGGCAGGGGGAGAAAAATAATCCCAGCGGCTTAAAAAACAGGACTTAACTGAAGGCACATCAGGGTGTATGTGCATATGTACGGCACATACTCACCAGTTTCGAGAGAACACCGCTGAGCTGTTTGCTTAAAAAAGCCACCAACAAAAATCCCCAGGCAGACCAATCCCCACATCTCATGAAACAAGTCTGCTCAGGTTTCAGATCCTGAGCAGGCATGAATTGATGTTTGATACTTTGTCAATGCTGGTTTTGCACAACGAACCTTCTGTTTTGTTGAAGGACTACAGAAGATGCACACTTAAAATGGCTCTTTCTCTATGCACACACTTATTTGCTTGGGGATGGTGGGGGGGTTGGAAATACAGCTCAAGTGTGTCAAACACAGGGCATAGAGAGCTCCAGGAAGCTGCTCTGCATTTACTGGCAGTCACTTTCTTGTGATGCATAATGCACAAGGTGCCATTGCAAGCTGAGGTGTAAAAAAACAGGGTGGAAAAAATGGTGTTTCTGGTACTGACTAAGCGTTCATCTTCCTCTGAGGTTTTTTCCAGCTAATATCTGGGAATAATTTATAGCTGCATGTTAATATATTGTCTTGGTATTTCAGCACATCTGTGAAGAAAATCTCTGCAAAGCAAGTGTGTCTTTTCACAATCACTGCATGTCAGTCTGGCAAACTCTAGCTGTGAGCAGTATACAGTGAAGGGGGGGAAAGACCCCAGCACCGTTATCTGTTTAGGGGTTGGGGGAAGGGGCGACAGTAATACCTTTAAAAACCCGAAAGGCGGTAAGCCATTATTAGCAAAAGCTATATTGAGCATGCTTGCCAGACAGGCAGCACAGCGCAGCTCAGCTCTAGTTCCGCCCAGACATGTGCCTTGCCATTTTCATTTTAATCAGTCTGCTCAGGATGGCTGCTGATTCATTTTGCAGGATGGCCCCCAGGGAGCCAAGGTGAAAGCCTGAGGCGAGCTGCTATTGCATCAATGCAGCACTCTACATCAGACACAAGGAGGGGAGGCAAGGCTTCGGCAGCAGATCGAGTTCAAAATACTAGCCTTGCTATTAAAAAACAAACCAACACCCCCCTCCAACAAATAAAACCTCTGTGGAAATAAAAAAAAGGAAAAAAAGAAGAGTATAAACCAAACATCCCCCTTCTCAAGTCATTAAATAAAACACAATTATCAGAGAAAAATCTCCTCTGCTCCTTCCTTCCCCTTGTACCCTGGAAGTGCTGGAGCTACCATTTCTTTTCACAGTGCCTTATTTAAAAAGGAAAAGGATGCTCTCTATTTCTCTATTTACCTGATAACTAGTGGGGGGTGGGATACCTGATTTAACTGGAGACTTTGATTTGTGGGATTGACAACCTTATTATGCAGTGAGCTTATTATTGATATTATTCTGCTCTCGGTTGCCATGACCACCTTGTGAGAGACATTCAATTTTCTCTCTTCCATCATCATTATCTATGAGGCCATCTGTTGTGGAAAATGAATTCAGCCTCATTTGCATGACTGATAAGCAAATTTTTTTTTTATCTATTTAACAGAAGGTCATATGCCGGGGATTTGGAGCTGGTGGAAAAAAAAAAGTGGAGGGAAAAAAAAAGGCATCTCGAGAGGATGAGTGGGAGTGCGTGCATTAGAGGATGTATGTGGAAGTAAAACAGATCCCTCAGGCCTGCTAGCCTATCCTACTGCATTTGTCATTCCTGCCAGGGCGACATTTTTTTCCCCCTAAGCTTCTGCACACTAAAGAGAGTGAGAGCTTTTTCCCTGCAGTCTTCTTGAAGCCCCCCTGGTTTTTTTACTCAGTGTTGGTGGGTGTATTTTAATATATATATATATTTTTTAAATTCCCTGGAATATGGGGTATCTTTTCAGTGTTCAATGAAGAAAAAAGCAGCCTTTTCTGGGTCTCTGTGGTATGCTTCTTACTCCTCATCCTTTCAAAGTTGTAGTAAGCCAGGGTGTTTCTTAACCATGCTGAAATGTCTTGCTTATGTTTAACTTGTAAATGGTTAACAATGCAGGTGTGGACTATGTTTTGTGCAGGGTGGGGGTTGATTCTTGTAGCTAAGTGGAAAGGTTATTGTGATTTTTTGCAGTTGTTCTGTAGCTTGTACTTAAATGTCCATTGTTTGCTCTTTTCAAGTTCTTCTGGCAATACTGCTGTGCAGCTGAAATTGTTTTGGGCTGTAGAATAGCTCATAAAAAATCCTAAAGTGTGTGTTTACTATATGTAATGTTGCATGCATTAAGCATGTTGTTGTTTATATAAACTTGCTGCATGTGGACAGTACTTGTTTGATATGGAGAACCCGAGACAAAAACTTCACAGATTGGAATGCTCAATGACAGCCAAATGCAATTTAATAAAAGATTATAAGATATTATGTTTTACACTAAAATGACCTTTGAAAAAAGTGGATTTGTACTTTAAAGGGGAACACTTGTATAAGAGTAGCATTTTTGAAAGAACACTGTCTTAAATGTTTCATATCTATAACACTTTAAAGAGAAAAAGCTTTGTAAATAATGGGTATAAATATTTGTAAATAATTCAGTTAACTCCCTGAAAACATCGTATTATGTACTTCAATTTTAAAACAGTTCTGATAAGTCTGGATATAGTCCATGCACATTTAGTGCAGATTTCTTAATCCGTTAATTTAGTGCTAAAAAGTAGCTGAAGAGTATAAAAGAAAACTACTTACATTAGTAAAAAAGAAACTACCTAGTGTCTTATGGAATAGGCATTACACAGGTTTGCTTCTTTTATTTGTTACTAACAAAGATTAAACTCAATGGAACAGAAGCATGCCATTTTCTTCTGAGTTCTGAACAACGTGCACAGCCTTATCTAGGCAGAGGAGGGTTTTTTAAACCTTTATTTGTTCTCTGTAGAAATAACCTGTGCATAAAAGTAGCCTTTTTACATGATAAATGCTTTGCATGGTTGACAATACTCCTTTTAAAGATAGATTAAGAGAAATGCAGTACTCTCTTTCTTGCAAAGAAATACTTTTGGATTTTATTTATAATCTACAGGGAATCTCTCTTTATATTTTGCACTTGCAACAGAGAAATGGTTGTGGGTGCTGGATTTCAGGTGGAGAGAAGTTTCACTTTTATTGAGGTCAGTTAGAGACCAGATCTCTGACTTGTCTACATTAAGTAGCTTACTCTAAATTACTTGAATAAAATTCCTCTTTTTTATGTGGTTTTGTTTTGGTTTGTTTTAATTTTTTTTGATTTTTTTTTTTTTGTTTAGAAAACACTCTGCAAGAGATCTAGCATTAACTTGTCATGATAATCAATTACTGATAGTTCCTTAAAGGGTACGCTTTGCTCCTACCCCTCTCATTTCAGAAAGAGTATCTTGTACATTTTTAAAAAGAAATGAGATCTAATGCTTCTTTGGCATCCGCCATATTTATCATGCCTATTGGAATCTGTGGTGGAAGTTAGCTCACAGAACTAGTTTCACACTCAGAGCTCAGCCCAGTCCAGCTCTGGCGGCTGTGAGGAGTGGGGGGTGTCTGAAACGGTGCTAGTTTTCTCAATGGACTTCAGCTGGAAGTAATGGGATACTGTGCATTAGCAGGTTGTCTTCTAGCACGTAAAGGTCGAGGTCTCCGTCTTATCCCCTCCTCCCCCCTCCACTTGAATTGTCGGCATCTTCCTAAGGCTGGTGAATAAAACCGTCTAAACTTCGGGAAAAGCCTAACAGAAAACTCAGTTGATTCCCTTCCCCTGCCCCCCAAAAGTTAATTACAGAGCTTGGTTGGATTCCTCCTCGCCACCTTGACATTTGACTGCTGCTAATTCACTGATTAATCTCATTAATGTGATTATAGCAGGATTTGGAGTTGGCTGCCATTGTTCTGCAGACAGCGCTATTCAGTCCCAGCCCTCGCCGCCCCCTTCGGCGTGGCGGTGCGGTTCCTTCAGCACCGGGAGCTGTCCGCACCGGGAGCTGTCCGGCTTATCCCGGGCTGTCCGCACCGGGAGCCGTCTGCTAGCTCATCGGGAGCTGTTCCTCACTGGGAGCTGTCTGCCCGCTCACCGGCCCCGCGCCCAGCGACTGCTCCCGGAGGTAAAGGCAGGAGAGGCTTCGTGCCTTCTAATTAGGTGGCGGGAAGATGGCTGTGGTAAAGCGCCGATCTCTTCATTTAAATGCATTTAAATTCTTCCTCTCCTCCAAAACCTGTCCTCATCTGCATTCTGTTTTCTGGGATCGATCCATGGGGCAGTGCAGTTTAAACAGAACTTCCTTGCAGCAGTGCAATTTAGCTGTCAGAACGTGAGGGACATTACAGGTGTCACCATACTTTACCAGACTTTTTCATCCCAGTAAAGAGTGCTTTGTTGAGCTAAATGCTGTCATTTATCTGTTTGTGGGGTTTTTTTCTTTTTTTTTGTGCAAAACCCCAGCATATCCAGCTCACCACCTCAAAAATTAATGTTTGCCCTCACCAGCACTATTGTGCCTAGGGTCTTTCCTGCATCTGCACTGCGAATTCCCATTTTCTGGTGTTTGACAATAGGAAGCATTTTATTGATTGAAAATTGATCTGAAAGATCTTTTTAAGGTCTCGTTATACATATAAATGACTTTTGCACTCTTCAGTTGCAACAGTATTTTATATTCAAATTTGTAGGTTAGGCAGATTTAAATCAGATAGGAATAACTTCTTTAAGGTAAGGCACTTTACACAGCACTAGGACTGTGCCCTATTTGGTGTTTTGACTTTATTATCTAGAACTTACATTGTTATCATTTAATATCAACCAATTGCACATGCGCAGTAACTTTTTTTTTTTTTACTGTCTCGTCTTTCGTTTGTATTCCTTATGACCATGACCCTATACTGGAAACTGAAGACACACATTAAACTCTAGTGTGTGAAGGATTTGCCAGGATGAGCAGTGAGCTCCTGCAAATCATGAAATTCAAGATACTTTAAAGACAAAGTGTTCTGCTGAGGAAAATGAACACACTATGTTTTAAAGGATTTGAGTACAGTAAATCTCAGTGAAACCTCTGCAGCCATTGTAATCTATGCATAAATAATAATTTAGGTTCAAAACTGACAAAGCGCACTAAAACTGAAAAAGTCTGTTGCCTTTTTTACTATGACTTTTGCATAGTTTCTTAGTCACTGATATAATATTTTTAATAGTTTCCTATTTTCTTTTTATTTCCTATTCTTCTCATTTCTTTTCCACCCAAAGTCAGTGTGTAAAGTATTGTCTCTTTAACTGCTTTAGAGAACTATATGTTTAAAGGATGTATAAAATAGGATTGTATAGGAACAGGTTTTAACAGTGACAGCCACAATATGCAAGCCAATTAAGGCTGCTCGTTAGCGGGTATATTCTTGTAATACTCCTGTCGAGCTGAAATTGTACTCCCTTATTGACAGTAGTGGGTTTGTCTGATGCTTGAGTTCTGCTTTCTGTGTTTGTCTAATGTTTCAATCTTGTTAGAAACTGCTACCAGCCAGAAAGTAAAAGAAATGGAAGGTTTTCAACCATACTTTACTTGAAATTTGCTAACCTGGCTTACTTAACCTGCAGGAAAAATACTGTGCTCTCATTAATGCTGCTTAAACATGACCTGCATCTCCTTTTCCCCATGGATAATGTGCATTGACGAGACACAGGCTGGGGGAGGGAGAATTCAACCCACAACATTAAACCCATACCATAACAACTTATGGAGGATAATTAGGGCAATGAATTACCAGTCTCCCAAATTTTTTTCCATGCTGGTCTTTTTGTAAATGCTTCTAATTTATGCAGTGCCCCCCCTTCTTCCCCCCGTAACACTCACCGATACAGGATTTGTATACATTCTGCTCCAATTAAAGCAAGTATTGTTTTTGTCTTCAGTGGGAGAAGCACCAGGTTGTTTCTTTGTGCCATCTCGAAGGCTGGACAAGATGAGCTTTTTTTCCCCCAGCTAAATCTCCTTCAAAAAGTTTTACAGTACCTGCCATGATATATGTGCCACATAGTTGCCTTCACTATCACACTAAGGCTAGCCAGGATCAAACAGAAAGAAGCTAGCTCTAGCAGAGAGAGAAGACAAGCCTTGATTTTTCAAACACGAATACAGTTACCCAAAGGTTCTGCATCTAAATCTGACGTTAGAAACGGTGAGATTCATCTGTAGGGGTGTTGATACCCCTATACACTTACAAGGGGGCCCTTTCATCACCAGGTGTGCGTGTGTGCTTCTCAGGCTGAGTTGATTTGTGTGGAAAAAACCCAAACTGACATGCCCTCCCTACGACACAAACATGGTAGCTCTCCCTCCCCTCTACGAGGAGGCTTTTCTCCCCGCAGATCCGCTCCCCCCGCCCGCCTCCGCCCTGCGCGGCGCCCTCCGCGCTCCCCGCCCGCACCTGCGGCCCGGCCGCTCCCGAGGGCTCCGCGCCTCGGCCTCGGGGGAGCCCTGCGAGTGCGGGGAGATGTAATCAGAGATGACAGAGAAAAATTAAGGGAACAAAAAAAAACCAAACAAAAACCCCAAACCACGAGCGAGGTGGAGAAGAAGGGGGGGGGCGGGGGAAGAGACACGTAAGTCTTTTTTTTTTTTTTTTTTTTTTTTTTTTTTTTTTTTTTTTTTTTTTGCTTTCTGAGGGAAACACTGCGTTTCCACCAGAAGCGTGGATGTCGTGAGGGCTCTGCTATTGTTATTCCCTTCCCCAGCAGGCTGACTCTCCTCTGAATCCTTGTGACAAACTTCCCTCCAAAAACCCCTCTCTTGCCATCGGACTGCGGCTGTGGAGCTGCTGTGACGGCTCGAGATGCAAAGGGCTTGTACGAGGGGACTCGCCTTCCCTTCAGACCGCAGTGTGTTGCCTGGCAAGGCTGGGTGGGGAGGGAATGGTAACCTCTACAGTAACCGACATGTCTGGTCTCCACACGTCAGGCAGCGGGCTCGGGAGGGATTACCTCCCAGGGCTGGAGGAGGGTGTTCCTTGTGACTGCTGGGTCAGTCTCCCCCGCTTCTGTCGCGGCCAGCAGGGTCTGCCCGCGGTGCCCTGTCAGCCGCGGGTGTGCCCGCACCGAGCAGCGCCGCGCAGGGCGAGCTGCGGCGGGGAGGGGGGGAAGGAGGGAGGGGTGCGGGGAGGAGGGGGCTGCAGCACCACAATGGCAACGAGGAGGGCAACGAGACGGGCAGACGCGCGCGTGTGTAGGGAGTGCGTGTAGGCTGTATGCGTGCGCTAGCCAGGGTCCTTCCCGTGCGGAACAGCCTGCCCGCGGGCATGGACGCGGAGGGCGGGCGGGACCCGGCGGGAGGCGCGCCGGAGCCCAGGGCAGGGGCCGGGGCACAGCAGGGCTGAGTCCGCGGGGGCGTGTGGAGCCGTGCCAAGGCAGGGGGGCGCCGCCGCCTCCGCGTAAAGATCACAGCCTGTCACGCTGCTACCGAAATGACATTTCGGGGACGGGTTTAAAAGAAGCGACTCCCCGCTGTCAAGCTGCTCCCGTCGCAGGGACATCCGGCAGCCCGGGGGCGAATCCCTCAGGGAGGCTGCCCGCGGGCGGGCGAGCGCCAGAGGAAAGCCTCTGCACAGCCGTGCAGGGCGTGAGGTGCCTCGTCCAAGTCATTGTCTGTTTGACATGTTTAGTAATGCGGTCCCCGGCTAAGCGCAGGCTGCGAGACCCACAAAATCCACGTCAAATTGTTGGGGAAACGCTGTTAAGGCTTTGCACATGCAAATCTGGCCCTTTTTGCGTGGAAGCCCTGGTTTCTGTTTGGGCTGTTGATCACATAAAGTTGAGTCGCGCAAGTTGCTCATGGTGTAAGGCTGCTCTGTAAATAGTTAATTTCTTTTGTTTCGAAGGGGAGAAGATGGTGTGGACAGGTAAAATAAGCGAGGCTTCAGCAATCCAGCTGAATTAATTCTATAAACCCTGGAGTGGTACCCCAGCGGCAAAACAGTGATGGTTCTCAATCATTATTTTCTTTTTAAGATACATTTAGACACCTAATTGTGGGGTTTTTTGGTGTTTTTTTTGTTGGTTTTTTTTAAGAAGCACACTACTAACACTGAGCATCATCACATTTCACATGCTGATATTCCTACAGCAAAAANAGACACCATTTTACGCCAGCACAGCGGCAGGGGAGTATTTTTAGCGGTCTCCCCTCCCGGGCGGCTGCGGCGTTTTGGCGTTCCCCTCCATTGGGTGGAACACGGCGCCGGCGCGGCGCCCCCCGCCGCCGGGGAGCCCGGCCGGGGNCTGTTCTGCTGCAGTAATGTGGTCTCTAGGGGAACTCGGGCTTGATGCATGCTACGCTACCTAGGCTTCCTACAGCCAGTCGCCTCTCTGCTGCTCTTAAATGGAGGTTACAGCTGATCCATCAGCCACAGAGCTGCACGCATGCCCATCTTCTCAGCCTTCAGTGGTGGAAACTTATTAATTTCTGCCTTCGACTTCAGGCCCGTTGGTTTCCTGTCTGAAAGCATTATTACTTTTGTCCATGTGGCAAAATAATTAGCATACAGATGAGAAGGGATCCTGCCTCTGAGCCTCAGTGGCAGGAGAAGATGTGCAGTGGAAAGTTGATTGGATGAATGGAGAACAAATGGTGGGCGTTCAAAAGCATTAGGAGAGTTTTGTTGTCGTGGAGCAGGTTTGTCAGTTTTCTGGGTGAATCTCGTAAGATGGAAGGCAGGGTGGCTGGTGCCGAGACGACTGCTTGACAGACTGTGGCCTACTTGAAGGTGCACGTTTGGACTGCATGCATAGATAATTCCTTTGGACTACTTTATTTTGCACTTCTGCGGCTTTCCCTTTGCTATTTCTTCAAGGTAAATATGTCCTTTTATCACTGTTGTTTGCAGGGCACTTTGCTGTTGTTGACAAAGTGATGGAAAGTTCAACTCTTTGGGCACTTAACAAAGGAATAGCTGGGGTTTGTACTTCTCCCGCCCCAGCTCCTCAACACATACTCCTGTGCATAGAGCTGGAGGAGGCTGAGCACCTTAGGGGGCCCGATCCTGCTCTCCCTGAAGTCAACGGGGAGTTTGACATTGCTTCCAGTGAGAACGGGATCGAGCTCTCAGTGATTGTTGTTTTAATAACGACTGCTAGAAATGTCAGATATCTGCCTCCTATTTTCTAGAACAATGTGGGCAGATCTGTAAAATTAGCAACTACTGTTTCAATGAAAGCCCAGCTGTGATTAGCTTTGATTGGTGTGGTATGCATTTTCTTGGCTGAAAGGAAAAAAATGCTTATTTAACACAAACTCACCAGTAAAGCTAAAACCAAAGTTGTTGATTGACAAATTACTAGTGATTCTATCAGTTCCAAATATCTCCGTTATATATGTGTCCTTACAAAGGCTTCTTTTTTGAGAGGAGAAGACAAAAGAAGAAAATAAACAAGCTATCTGTGAATTACATATTTTTTTGCCGGATAATAACACTGAGTCAGACTGGAATCCCACTTTTCGAACAGAGCATCCATTGATAGGCATTTCTTATATAATTCTGATGCTGTGTATAAAATATGGGGGACTTTTTTAGTTACATTTGCTTTTTTTGTGTGGTCATTTAGGAATATTTTTATCCAATTTTAATGATTCCTTATCTCCTTAAAAATGGTGATTTTCATTTTAACTGACCTAATTTTGAAGCTGCAGTTAAGGTTGAGGTTAAGTAGAAATTTTTATTCGTTAATTGTCTTTACATAGTTCTTGTGACTATTGTAGAACAGTTTAATAAATTATTTGCTTTAATTTGAGTGGTGTGGGGTTTTTGTTACACTTAATTATGTTGTTTTGGAGAACAACAGCTACAGTTCCAAATGATATTTAGTTTTTACCATTCTCTTCTTCTTTTTTCTTTTTTTAAATTATGATTTCAGTTTTGTTTGATAGTTTATTCTCAAAAATTGCCAAACAAATAAAAGTCTTTGTCATGTCACTTCGCAAAAAAAAAAAAAAAAAAAAAAAAAAAAATTGAAAAAAACTGTTAACCCTTAGTAGGCAGTTAGCAGGTATCCCTGATGATTTATTAAGGTTGATCAAGTTTGATATGATAAGGTTAAACTTGGTTGCTGTGGTGCAGTCTAGCGAATATGTTTGCAATATGAGGCATTTAAAAACAATTGAGATGGTAGCATAACACTTTGAATATTAGAAATACAGAGTGATGCAAGACTGTATGTAGTGAAACAGGATTTTTCACTGGGGAAAAAAAGTAATGATTATGTTTTTCTAAAAGCTACGTTGATTTATCAAGAGAAACAAAGAGAAGAGTAAATGACTACAATGAGTAAATGTAGAATTAGGTACATTTTAAACAATCTAAGAGTGGATTCAATTTTGTATGTATTTTACAGCTTGAACTTTCTGGAGAGTGAATGTTTTTCCCCCTCCCTCCCCCCATTATTTTCACCAACAAGGGCAGTGCTAAACATTTGCAGTGGCTTCTTAGTTTTAGATTCAAATACTCAGTTATATGCCCACATTTTCAAAAAGGGCATCAGTTTTATTGTAGTAGTTCTTAGTTCATAGTGTGACTTTGTTGTTTTACTCTGTAGTCTCGGATCTTACCTATTACAGGATTGAGCAACTGTGTGTTTGGAGACAAAGACAATTAAGAAAGAAGAGGCGCTACTTCAGTGTAACCAGAGGTGTATTATTTTTTCAGGTTTGTTAAGGACTATTTTGAGGGTCTGTTTTTTTTCCTTTTCTATTTTGTTTAATTTTTGTGTTGAAGAGATGAATAAGATATGCGGAGGAGTATTTTGATTACATACACATACATGCATACACATATGCAGCAGTTTATTAACTAGGCATAGAAACTTTGCTGTATGAATGGCAGAAAAGGTACTGTTTTGAAAATTGTTCTGTGGTGGTCAGGCTTTTATCTGGACTCCAAAAGAATGAAAATATAATTCTCATCCATCAGCATTTCCATGGGAAATCATCATGGGCATTTCTTTCTAAGTGCATTGCACATTTATAAAACAAAGTTGTCTGTGATAGAATCTATTTCTTGATTAACTCTACAACAGTCATTGTTTTGTTGAGAAATTCGGTGGTGGAAAAGTACTTTAATATTAAATAGGTAACACTGAATATCCTCATGGAAATACTGAATTTAATACCACTTTGTCTGAGCTTAATAAACATGTGCATCATGTTGATCAACTTTCAATAAAGATATGAAGTTCTTGATAGTATAGTACCAGAAAAGTTTGTGGCTGTGGATTACTTGCTGACCTTTTCCATAATAGGAATGATGAGAAATGCTAATAAGGTTATTAATGAGGTTTTAAACAGAAGTGCAGCCAGATTTCTATGGAATGAAGATGGGTACAGACCAAATAGTATCATATTCTACACATATCCGAGGTGAAAAAGTCACAGGAAGAGCAAATCAAAGCTTTTGTAGGTTGTTGACAAAGATTATCTCTTTAGACTCCTTCACAGTGTTTTGCTTTGATTAGAACTACTCTGCCTATTTTAGCCATAGAGGAAAAAGCAGCAAAATGTAATGAAACTGAAATGAAGGGGGAATGTCTAGTGTTGGAGGGGGGGGGTTGGAGACAGACAGACAAAATTCATAATAGGATTTTTGATTCCTTAAAAGGAATAAAAGGAATCATATTTCTGGTCATGAAAACAGTAAACATTATTATTAGGTCAGATTTAAAATCTGATCTTGGTTCAGATTTGCAGTGTGTATATATACTACTTCAATATGTTTGCATGAAGCTGCAGATGTGGAACACAGTCACTTAGTAACGAAACTGGCCAACTTGGTTGTGGAAATAACCAGGGCTGCAGGGTGCTCCACAGAGATCCATCCAATCAGGTCAGTATAGAACTGTCTGGTAGGTTGTAAACAATAAGAAATCAATGTTGTGTCTGCCAGTAGACCCTTTGGTTTTGAAACTCGCACCTGCCTAATGCATCTGGGCAGAATTCTGGATTTCAGAAACCAGTTTTCTTCAGGATAAATTTTATATTTCTTGAGGGTCTGTCCTAACCAAATTGATTACAGCTCTGCACCAGGCAAACTGATAGCCATCTGTAAGGTCACAGATTTTTTACCAAACTGGCACTGGGGTCTGTTATTTTGTGAAGTATTAAAGGTCTGCATTTCTCCTATCTTATGTGAGCATGGCATTTTTCATCAGGAAGTTGATTAAAAAGGGCATGCTATACTAAAGATGTATGTTCATTTGGCATGGCTTCAGCTGGTTCAGTCTGAATCCGGCAAGTGCTGTCCATCACTTGGTGCAGTGGTGAAGAGAATCAGTACAAAACAGCAATTAAAAAAAAAATTATTTTCATGACAGGTTTTAAGGGGGCTGCTGTTTTGTTCCTGCTTTTCATGAGCCTGCTGCTAACCCCGAAGGAGAGAGAGCAAAGAGGGGAAAGAGGGCTTTGGAACAGACTTGTAATATTATTTTATAAAGTGACAGGCCAAATACATTTCTCATGTGGCTCCAGTAAATTCAAAAGAAAACTCTCTCATGTTTTTATAATTAATAAGATTGTTTACAGACAGAATGTAATGGAGAGTATAGTAACAATGCAAAAAAAGCCTTTAGACTGCTCACTGAATGGCTAATTTTTCCAAGCTCTCTGTTGATGTTGTCTCCCCCATGTCCTGTCTGCTTTCCCCCCCTGAAACAGTGATACTTACTTGAAAGATGTAATTCTGCAATATTTATATTACATATCAATAGCTTGCTTTATTTTTCGAAGGGAAATCCCCTCTTCTCCTCCTGTCTCTAGCCAATACTGGAGGATATTACCAAGGGAATAAAATTTTATGCCTAATTTTAGTGTTCCTCTGCCTAATGTAGTGTGAATAAGTACCATGTTACAGCATTTAACCTAGTCCGTCTTTGTCACTTTCTGAACAGTTCCTTGATTCAAATGAAATAGTCAAAATGCAGAAAGATAAGACCTCCAAGGTTTGTTATGAGGGTAAACTGTAGGGAGTAGATGTTCTGGCATTCCTTCCAGTGCTGCAGAGGGCATTCTCTCACGTAAGGAATACCCTTGAAAGGGGTTTCCCAGGCCTCTTGTGATACTATGAATTGGTGGCTCATCCTTTTATTTCTTATCTCTTTCCCCAGAATTAGCTGTTAAATCCAATGCATTAGTTTTCAGCAGTGGTGATTTGTTTTAGTAACATTTTCAGATATACTAGCAATTCCTCTGTCTGAAGAGGAAAAGGCCCATATTTAAATATGAAACTGTGATTATAACAACCTTGCATACATTGTGACTGTCATGTCCTGTGCATAAATATTCAGGATTGTTTTTGGGTATGTGCATATTTAGGAAGAAATAATACTATTATGTCATAGAAAATGATGAGGTTGAATGCAGGGCTTTTTATTTTCTGTGTATCTTTATAGTGCTCTTGGTATGTCTAAGACAAGTTGTTATGCATTCAGAATGATATCTCTGCAGTGTCTTGTTATGCATAGTTTGATTTAAAAATCCACAAAATCAAATACCTTAGGCTTAGAGTTGACACTAAAAAGTAATGCTTGTGTTTTTTCAGCACGTGCAAGCACAAAGTCCATTCCGGGTCTTGCTAGGAAACACCCAGAGTTTACGCAGGTCAAGTTAAGCTATCCTCACACATAGGAAAAGCTGTCTGTTCCAGCAGTGGTAAGATGTAAGATGCCTGCACAGTTGATGTGTTACTTATTTACTAAGAGAAAAAAATTTACTAAGTTCGTCAAGAATTTCACAATCCTCTGATCCTTTGGCTGTGATCAACCTGCACCCAATCTCAAACTCCAGTTTTCATCAGACTCCAGATCTCATCACTTCCAGTGATGAATAAACATTTTTCTCAACCTTTTAAATTATTCTGCATGTTTGGATCTACTTGACCTTAGGGGCTTTACTCTGTGTGGAGTTATCGGACCTCCATATTCCAGGAAAATAGCGTACTTCAGTCCTCAGGGATAGTGGGCTCAGGCCAGGCCGCAGCATTCTCACAAAAACTAAGGTGATTTTTGGACATTGCAAGTATAAAATGGAGAGGTTGTGATGAGAGGAATGAGTCATAATGTCACAACAGTGAAAAAGAATCAAACATTCGGTTAAAAGGAATCTCCTAGTGGAAAAACAGAGGTTCTGTAAACCAATATACAGAATTGGATGCTAAGGAGAATTAGAACTCCATGACCATTGGACATTTGACCTCAAAAAAGAGAACAACCTCAGAAGTGGATATGGACAACAAGCCTGTTGAGAAGGATTACCCAGAGGAGTCAGGAGGTCTACTTGAGTGGAAGTCAGGAATACTTCATGAACCCAAAAAACCATCTGGGAAACCAGAGAAAGCTCAGGTAGGTTTATTTTTATATGCTACTTCTGCTAGTTTTTTGGGGTTTTTTTACAAACTTTCTTTAGCAGCTCTAAGAACTCATTCTTTCTCTTCAGTTCTTCCATCCCTCTCTTAGAGTATTGCCTAATTGTAAGAGGAAAGGAAACAAAGAAAATGGCTTTCAAATAGCCAGATTATTTTTGCACTCTTACGTGTACTGTCAATTATAAGTAAAAACTCCAGAAGATAGAGCACACGCAATATTAATCAATGTGTTCTAAATATACATAAATGTATGGTAGGCATGTAGAACTTCTGTGACTAAATATCAGCTCTTTGTTTGCAGGGGAAAAATAATGGCAATGAAGCAGACACCTTAGTATGCCATTAAACCAGATGGGGAAACAAGACTGTAAAAAGCAGTCTTGTAAGTGGTTGCTGAAACTGTGTTTTCTGTAAATAAAATGTAACCATGTAGAACCTTCATACATGCAGTCCCTTGCTTTCTGAGACTAAACCAAATTTAAAACTTTTTTTTTTTTTATTTAGGGAAATGGAGACATTTTGATGTTGGGTCACAGAAGCTACTCACTGAATTAAACAATAGCAGCTATCCATTTCCATTCATGGATTTTCAGGTTGATCTTTGCACGAACATGCCCTTTTATCTTCAGGACTTTGTCAGCATTTTTCAGCAAGCATTCTTTAGGTGTTGAGAGTGAGGAAAGCCTCTTCTTTTACGGTGTGTTACTGCCTCACCTTTATCAGCTCTGGAGAAGTGCTCATTGCAGAAGGGCTGGTAACATGTCTGGGCAAATTCTAGCTGCTCTGAAGAACTTTCTCAGGGGTCTCTGCACTTTATGAACAAACCACTGCCCGTTCGGTCAGAGTTACTGCTGTGTTTCTACAGTTGGTATATCTGGTAGTCCACACTCTCTGTAGGCCGGCTCTTCAAAAGGTAGTAGTAGCCTTTCAGTAGGCATCATTGACAGACTTTCTGAACTGCCCACTACAAGGTTGACCCATTGCATGGTTTATGAAAAAAAAAGTATGTAGGAAAAGGATGGAGATTTTTTTCTATGACCTGTCCAATCTAACAGTGCCTCTTTTGTTTTGTTGTTGCTTATCAGTGGCCTTGGTTGAGAAGAAGCAGATGATGATTAGAGGAAAGAAAAGAAAGAAAAGGGTAGATCTTTTCCATGACACAGTATGCTGGAGAGAAGGCACACTTGAATAGTTTACTTTGAAGACTGAGCATCCTGATTTAGCAAATGTGGGCACTGCAAAGCAGTATGGGACGAAACACCCAGTGATTTCACGGCAGCCATCACTGTGCTTCATAGACAGCTCTGCAGAGTTGGTCTCATCCCATATACCTTCTTTCTTTACCTCCTACCTGCCCAAGAGCCAGCACAGATTGCCACAGTGTTAATTCTAGCCAACTCCAGTTGAAAATAAGGGCATGTGACAAGAGTGCACATGTTAATGACTCATGCACCCTGAACATTTTATTTGTCATTTTATATGTTGTTTGTTACGGTTAATAAATTTTTATTTGGCCAAAACTGTGATGTATTTATTCTGTTTGAAAAATTGTATGGAATGCTCTTTTCCTATACCTGTGCTTCTTGCTAAATTCAGTAAAATGTGGTTAACTTGAAATTCATTTTTTTTAGCAATCATAAGTACAGCTTACTCAAAGAGCAGCACAAGCAGATTCAAAGCAGTACTGCCAATAACACATATCAGAATATGCTTCTGAGGCTTCCAGGAATTGTATTCAGATTGACTCCTATAATTGCTCTTTTGTATTCAGAATTACAAGTCTTTCTATTCAGTGAAAGCATCTTCGTTTTTGATTTTAGAGGTGATTTTAATTTAGCAAATATACATCAGAAGCCACTGAGCAATACATATATCTTTGTTTCCAGATTCCAGGTGAATCACTTCAGGAACTAGGAAAGAAAAGATGGAGCAGCTTTTTTAAAATTACAGTTAATGAAGTAGCTGTCTTTATAAATACTGTGGTCTAGAAAACTGTCTTTGCATTACTGTATTGCAAAAGGATTCCTAAAAATGTGAGCTCTACATAGATTTTATAATTTCACAGAAGTTAGGGATCCGTCCTCACTTCATGTAACTACTCAAAAGTCTCACTTATGTTTATGTATGAGAAAGTTAAGTGTAAATGCTAGCTAATTTGTTTACTTTCCTGTACTTTACAAGAGTCACAATTATACCTTTATAGTAACATATATATGATATATAAATATATAAAATACTACACTTTTTTATAATATGTAAGATTTGTCAACACCAGGTTGCTAACCACTGCTAAACAGTCAGGGTTTATGGGTTCCCAGAGCCTGTATGCCACTAATTCTCAGTATGTAAATGCTTTTGATTTAGATGTGTTTCCAGAGAAAGGTTGATATAAACTCAGCAGAGAATTATGAACTAGAATTGCAATGTCCTGTATCTAAAAGCTTTGCTTCTGCTGTTGACCATGCTATATTTGCATCAGGGGCTAAATATCATGAGTGTTTAAACTAACTGTGGAATGCTTCCACTTCATGGCAGGTTTTGTTTTCTGCCTCCATCTTCTACTTTTCCTCAATTTTGTATATGTCTTGAAAAATCTCCTGATAAAATTGAACCTCAGAATGTTTAAGGAAAACATGTATTACAGTATGAATTACAATAAGAACTCCACTGATTTGTTCCCTTTATGTTTCTAATGGTTTTATAGACTGAGTATGAAAACATGGAAGTATTAAAGTGAGAAAATGAAGGAAGAACCAGGGGCTCTCAAAAAACCCCAGCAAACAGGAATTGGGGAAGCCAAGCTTAAACTCTTTCAATTCCTTAAGCAGAGTTTTGGGGTCCCGGAGTGCATTGCCAAGCATTCTCCCCTCCCCACTCCCCCCCAGATTGTCTGCAAATTGTATAAACTATTCTGAATTCCAACATCCTCCTGTCTAACAGAGCTATTTATGAAGAAAACTTTATTTGTATGGACCTTCCTAAGTACCTGTATGGAGTTCAAGGAACATGAGGATGATGCTCTTAGGCTTATGATTTAGTTTTAGGTAGTCCTGCAAGGAGCAGGGATATGGACTCCGTCCTTATGAGCTCCTTCCTACTTGAGATAATATATGATTTTATGATTCAAGATAACATGATTTCTAGACAACCCGTGTTCCCAAAAGCTGTTGAGTGGCACAGCTGCTTACTGAGAAAGATTTCTACTGTAAACTGGACTTTAAAGATATTAAGATATTTGTTAAAGATATTTGTTCTAGGAGAAATGAGGCCTTAGTTATCTGTAGTGTTTTGATGTAAGGATGCAAGTAAGTCAGGAGATTCCACCAGTTCCTCTTTTTTACCAGCTAAGAGATGAAGAGAAAACAAAAGTTTAGGACTAGAAACTAAGAAAGCAAAATCAGTAGCTTTCCTGACATTTTTTTTTTAATACATATTCTGAATTTTCATATATGAGAATTACAGATTTCAGATCATAGCTTAATGCTTTTAAAGAAGAAATTTTGACCTCACTGTTAACTGTAACCCTAAAATGGCTAAAAAAATATCTCGGTGTTCACTCATATGTTATTTTTCTGCTGAAACATCAAGACATTAGAACCATAGTAACAACAAAAAGAATTTGCCAGACAGCTGTATTAGTACAAGGGGACAGTACATTTGCATAGCTACATTTACAGAGCTAGTGGCCTAATCCTGTTCCACTGAAGTAATTGAGAATTTCTTCAGGGGAAGAAAGCATTTTGTGTTAGTTTCTAGGTTTTTCAGCTGTTAACTTACTTCTCCAGTATGGCTTTCAAAGCAATTCCATTTAAGATATAATTATTAACCCATGCTTTATCAGTTGAATTCTTGATTAATTTATCATTTTGCCCAAAGAGCTGAATTCTGGATTTGAGTTTGGCGTATCATTGCTGTAAGTAGTTTGATCAACGAGTACCTTGGCTGTGGTAAGCTTAAAAACAACATTCCCCAAGAGGTATCACACCCATGACACAAGCCAAGAAGTATTTTAGCATTCTCTCTAGAGGCAGGTTGCTGCCACTGTTTACAGGTAGCCTGGAACACTAATGATCAAAACAGTATCAAATTGGAAGGCATAGGATATCAGTATTAATCAGCTTTTCTCTTTACTAAGCAGTGTGTAACTGATACATCCATAATCGTTTCTGGTAGGATCCTGACTGCTTCTGGAAAATAATCTTTTAAATACAACTAGTCTACTTTCCTCCATCTTCCTTGAAACTGCTTTGGTTGCCTTAAACTGTGCACAGAGATTTTACTCACATAATAAAATCAATGCAAATGAAGAACATACAATTTGCTTTAACTTCTTAAAATTTTATATGCATCATACAAGACAATAGATAAGTTTGAATGCATTGCTGCAAATCTGGAAAACCTGCTACATTATATATTAATAATTGCAGATGTCTGCTGGAAACATTGGGAGGAATCTTATGCTTTAGAAAACAAGATGTCTGTTTATAAACAGAGCATAGCAGAATAAAATCCTGATTCTTGTATGATTTCCTGGCCTGGGTATTCATATTTCATAGGTCTATCCATCTGCTGCTCATAACTTAAATGCTTACAGAATTAAGGCCTAAGCATTTGAAGATTTGAGGCAACAAAACTGCATATGCACTAAAACCAGCAAACTTTTTGAAGTTCTTACTATGAAAAACTGAAAGTAGGACAATAATGGAAAAAACACACCAGTATTTCTCCTTTCAAATGAAATAGTTTGATTTTCTATTAGAAATAACTTTTAGTACTTCCTTTATTTATGTTACAAAATAAACTACAATTAAATTCAAAATTCTTGTGTTTAAATCAAATGATCCAGTTAGACTTTACTATTGTCTCATTTGCCAAAGGTCTCATTTTAAATTAATGAGAATTAATAAAACAGCCTCATAGGGCAAAATTTTTCTGGAGCTGAAATTGGAAAAGATTTACGTGGTACTATCTCTGACAAGTTTACCCAATTCAGTGGCACTGAGATCTGTGAATCTCCAACTTTTGCTCAGGTGGCTTGTTTTTCTAAGCACTCAACAAGCACTGCTTGAAAACCTCATATGTCTGGTTAGAAGACATGAGAAGAAGGGGATTCTTTCAAAGTTAGACAACTGCATTTAGGCCTGGTTTGTTAACTTGAGGATCATTTACAGCTGTAGAGATTCCTTGTTTGTCACTGTATGGCAGAGAGGTAGCAAATAGGTTTGGGTACACTTCATTGCTTGTGCAACATTGTGCAGCTTCTTCTGTCTTGTGATATGCTTATCTGAGTTACAGTTAGCTTTGCATATAAATGTGCTGTACCCTGCTTTGCAGTACACTGTTATCCTGATGCTTGTGTCCTTTTTGCCCTTTTTTAGATCTTCAGAGAATCATTGAATGATTTAGGTTGGAAGGGACTTGAAAGACCCCTGCTCCAACCCCCCTGCCATGGGCAGGGGCACCTTTTTCTAGAACAGGTTGCTCAAATCTCCATCCAACCTGGTCCTGAATACTTCCAGGGATGGGGCATCTACAACTTCCCTGGGCAACCTGTTGCAGTGTCTCACCACCCTCACAGTAAAGAATATCTTTGTAATATGTAATGTAAACCTATTCTGAGTTTGAAGTCATTCCTCCTTGTCCTATCGTTACATGCTCTTGAGCAAAGTCCCTCTCCAGCTCTATTTAGAGTCCCTTCAGGTACTGAGAGGTGCTCTAAGGTCTCCCTAGAGCCATCTTTTCTCCAGGCTGAAGAACCCCAACTCTCTCAGCCCATATTCATAGGAGGAGCGATCCAACCTTCCAGTCATCTTCATGGCTCTCCTTTGGACTTGCTCCAACTGGTCCAAGTTCTTCTTATGGTGGGGGCCTCAGAGCTGGATGCAGAACTCCAGGTGGGGTCTTCCGAGAGCGAAGTAGAGGGACAGAGTCACCTCCTTTGACCCGCTGGGCACTCTTCCTTACATGCAGCCCAGCATGTGGTTGGCTGGGCTGCCAGCGTGCACATTGCTGGATCATGTCCAGCTTTTCATCCAGCACTGCCAGGTTCTTCTCGGGGCTATTCACAATCCATTCTCTGACCAGCCTGTATTTTTTGCTTGAGATTGCCCCAGTCCAGGTGCAGGACCTTGCACTTGGCCTTGTTGAACTTCTCTGGCCCACCTCAAGCCTGTCAAGGTCACTTGGGATGGCATCCCTTCCCTCCAGCATGTCCACTGCATCACTCCAGTTGGTGTCATCGGCAGACTTGCTGAGGGTGCACTTTATCCCATTGTCCGTGTCACCAACAAAGATGTTTATTAATACCAATACTGACCCCTGACGAACAACACTCATCACTGGTCTCCTCTTGGATATTGAGCTGTTGACCACAACTCTTTTGAGCCAATTCCTTATCACTGAGTGGTCCATCCATCAAATCCATGTCTCTCCAGTTTAGAGACATGGATATTGGGTAGGACAGTGTCACAGTCTTTGCACAAGTCCAGGTAGATGATATTAGTCGCTCTTCCCTCATCAACCAGCACTGTAACCCCATCATAGAAGGCCACCAGATTTGTCAGGCATCATTTGCCTTTAGTGAAGCAGTGTTAGCTGTCACCAGATTTGCCTCTGGTGAAGCAGTGTTGGCTGTCACCAATCATCTCCTTATTTTTCATGTGCCTTAGCGTAGTTTCCAGGAGGATTTTAGTATTACTTAGTTATTGCATCTCTTCTAATAGAAAAGATACTTTGCAAATGGGCAGTGTGGCTTGAGAGCAGATCTGTGTTATCACTAGCGTTTCTAACCCAGGCTACTCACTAATTTTAGAGATTTTTTTAAAACCCTTTCTAAGGGCCAACAAGGAAAAGAAAGTGAGGAGGGAAAATAAGAACAGGGTTTCCTTGATGGTCGTGAATAGTATGATGTTATTTTTCAAATCTATGACAGACACTACTGCTTGAAGGGATTTCAGGTACCACCTGAGAAGTAATCTGAAAAATAGTAACGAGTAAATGTATTAAATGAGTCTTTACTAGCCTTTGCCTGGTGACCCTGGTGGAGGGGTGTGCTTTCTTTCTCATTCCACTTAATGAGTTTTCTCTCTTTTCTGCCATCTCTGTATTTGCCAATAAGCCAGTAAAAGTATGTCTCTATCAAAATGATCAGTATGGGTACAGGGTGTGCAAATATACCTGAGCTGGCTTTAGTCACTGACTTTATGCTGGAATAGCTGTAGAAGGTGCAAGGTGGTTGAAATGATCCTCAATTGGTGTTTTGGGTTTTTTTCTTAAAAAGCTGATAATAATCTGGAGCATGATATTTTATGAGGCTAATAGACTTACCAAGACCAGCAATCCAGTTGGTTGAATAAGCAGAATTGATGTTTCCCTCCTGTTGTGAATTTTCCATATAGGCTTTTTTGAGAGCAGATTGATTATTAAGTGCCTGAGATAGCATGTTATGATCAAGTGACATAAAACATTTGTACCTGATGTGCCTTAATGAAATGTTACAACTGTGTATGCTGAATTAAATAAATGTGGAAGTAACAGTGCTTTATTTGATGACAAAAATAAAATTATATTTGTGACAGCTAGTCCTTGTAGTTAATGCTCATCCAAGAGCTTATTTTAACCTAGAGACCATGTAGTATGTAATTAACACATTTGTAGAAAAATTGGATTGAAAAGGATATGTGGATGTCCAGTCCAGTCCGCTTCTCAAAGGCATTCAAATCAGGATATAGCCATAATAAATTCCGAAGTTCAGTCTTGGACAGCATGCAGATATTGTGGAAGCACATGACAGGCTGTGAGAAAAAGGTGTATTTAAAGTCAGTTTCTTAAGCTCTATTTAAATGTGATGATAGAGTATGCTTCTGTAGGTTTACTGACTTCACCCCGTATTGCCATGTACAGGTAATTTTATTTCTGGCATCTCCACATGTCACTGGGAATAGAAACATCCCAAGGGCTGACTCTTCTGTTGGATCAGGTGGCAAAAGGGAATCCACAACATCTGCACAGGTCAGAAGGAAGGGAGGAAAATGCAAGCTGAAGGCCAGTGTATCTGAAAAATATCTTTAAAAATCCTCTACGTACTTCCTCTGTTCTGAAAAACCATTTGGGAAAGGAAATTCTGTTTTTAATCATAGAAATGCATTTCAGTTGCAAGTTAGAAAAGATACAGTAAGGATCAGTTCAACACCAAAAGGAAGGTACCATGATTGGCCAAATAGGCCAAAGAGGCCTTCCCGTTTTAAGTTCTTTCGTATAATGACATAAATTAAATGAGAAGTGTGAAAAAATTGCTTATCAAGAGGAGTGGCACAAAAGAGGTAGTTGTGAACTTCATTAAACACAACTTGAAACAAAATGGGAGTAGGATAGTTCAAATTGTTTGTTTGCCTAAGAGATCTCTATATTTATTTAGAAATACATTGGCTTTAATATGAGTATTGACACTATGGAATAGTGAAAGCTAGTAATTTTTGTATTTCTAGAACAAAACATCATGCTCCTCTGTCTCCTGCCTGCCTTTATGCTAGTCAGTAATGGCCCTAAGCATTCTTGGATTTGTGGATTAGAGATGACACGGAGGTGCCTGATACAAAAATAAAATGGAAACTTCACTGTTCATAGAGCACAGATGAGTTCATTTCACTTTAGAAAGGCAAAAATCACCACCTTGGATGCAGCTAGGACATTAGGGATCAAACTCTTCTCTTATTAGCACCAGTGTAAATATAGTGTGTCCAGTGATTTTAATGGCTGGTTTTGAAGTATCCAACTGTTGCTGCAAGAATAACATGAATAACTTGGAAAGGACATCAGGTCTAGCAGAATGTCAGGTGTGAACACAGATTAGAGCTACAAATTTTAATTAAAAATAAAACCCCTATAATTTATAGTCTAAAAATCAAAATGTGGGAGGTCCTTTTAAAGAGACAGAGCTTTTTTCAGTAAAGGTCTACTTTTTAAGCGGGCCTTCAGACACATTTCTGACTTCAGAATACTCTCAGGTTTGACATGATTGAGCAGTTTATAGAATCTTCACTCACCTTTAAGGTTTTGATATTTTTTCACATGATATCACACATGCTGTGACATCTGTTTTGCACTCATAGTAAAAATGATATTGTTCTCAACAATGTCAAGTAGAGATAAACATGGAGTCATAGGGGATAGTGAGATGTAGAATCCTTTGAAGCTGTATTTTAAGGCTTCATGACTGACAAAGCAGATGTGCTTTTTCTGCAGGGACCATCTTTTTCTTCTGTGCCTTTACAGCACTTAGCACAAGGTGTTCAGTTGCATGACTTGGGCTGCTAGCAAGAATAACATATGCATGTTAGATATCCTGTAGAGACAAGACTGCTGTTCTACTGTGAGTCAAGGTCAGCTGTGGATGAAGAGCATGGTGTTGACTTATTTGGCTAACTTGTGGGAAAGGCAGCTTAACCTATCTTTCACCGTGGATTAGAGAGTGAAACAATTATGGGGCAGTATTTTTAAAAAGCAAACAACATGCTTTTCGTGTTCTCTGTATCAGTAACTACAAAGCCAAAACCAGCAGAGATTGGTTTGTATATAGTTGTAGATATTATATAGTTGTCTTGTATATTGATGTCATCCTGCTGAACTCCCAGTCATAAGTTGTGTTTTACATCTGTGTGTTCAAGAGAAGGCCCAGCCCCCACGTTGGCAAGGTAAAACACACTATTATAATTGTAGGTGAGACACAATTCCCATTTGCCTCAAATGCAGGTATTTAAATGATCCTGTGCAGGGGATTGCTGAAGATAAGCTATTTCTGGACATCTTTTTGATGCACAGTGTGTCCCAGATACTGAAGACTCAGTGTACTTTAATCATTCCAGACAATTTCAGTGGCAATCATCTCTGATTTTTTTAATGTATGGGTGTGGATCCCTGTGGCAAGCTGAAAATTCAGCAGAAGTGTTAGTTAATTATAAAATTCCTGAATATATGATTTTTCTAAAAATATTTTTGAAATGAAAGTGTAGCAATATGTTAGTAACTATCTACAGTCTATGGTTGTTATTCATTCTTGGAATGAGTGACACTGTTTGTTTCTTATACCCTAGGAAAGACTATGTGGTTACTCAATTTTAGACATAAGTGATAGAAAAAAAAAAAGGTTGTATTTATAAAGCAGAAAAAATATTTCTAGTAATGAGGTAATGCAATCTGACATATTTGATCTTGTTTTGGGATGAGCTAGGTGACCTTTTGAGATCCTGTTTCCTGTGACTGCATAGCTGCAAAAGAGAACTTGAGAACTAAAAAAAGAAAGATCAATCCAAGGAAGTGAAACTAAAGGACTTGGCTGTTGAATGAGGCTGATCCTTTCTGTAGACATGGAGCAGGTGGAGACTAGCTAGCTGCTGCAGATATTGGTAATGATCTAGTCATGGCCATGTGGAACTTTATGGCGAGGAATTTATCAAGGTGCAAAGCAAAATAAACTTAAGATCTGATTAGGCTCTTAGGAAAGCAAGCACTTTTGAAAACTAAGGAAGTTTTGTAGGGGGAAACAGTGCTGTGAAGCTACAGGTCAATTTCTAATAAAATATTTACAAATTTGTAGACATCTGATAGGATTATTTGCATCATAGTAGCTGTGATAGTCTAGGACTATCATAATAGACAATTTTAAAGAGAAGGATAGCCATTTTTCATTATTTGGTTGCTCTAGCTAATACAGTTGGAAAACAGACAAATCTTTGAAAACCAAAGCTCCTCTTTAAATCAGAATTGTAACGTTCTCTTTCACAATTTAATTGAAGCAGTGCTGGTTGGAAAGCATGAGAATTGTAGGCATGGTGCAATGGTGCCCCAGAGGAGTCCATCTCCACATAGTACTAAAGTTACTTACAGTCATTGAGATCTGTTGGTGGTTTAATGTTTGTATTTTGGTAGTGCCTAAGTCATCAGCTGATCTAGGACCCAGGGGGGAGGTTCCTCAAATATGGTAAATAAGTGTCCTGTTTCCTAGTTTGCACTCCTGGGATGTGAGCTGGAGCTGTGCGTCTTTGGGGGTTGATCTTTAAGTGGGTTGGTTCTTTCAGTTGCAGCAATGGATGACCATTTTCTTATATCCAGTATTTCCAATGGGAATTTAGAGATTCAAAAGTGAAACATATCTCAGAACCTATACATGTTTACATTAGTGGCATAGCTTGTTTCCTGCTAGCTGTTTTGATTACTGGTTGACCCTCTGCTCTACATGTTCAAAGGGACTGGCAAACTCTACACATGATAGTCAGTATTTAAAGACTTATCCTTTATTCTTTAGACAAATAGAGAAGACAAGTTGTTTGAGATGGTGAGGAGAAGACAAGATGGTAGTTGATCCTGTTATATGAATACTTGAAAGAAAGAAGGATTTCTGCAACAGGCAGAAGGAGATGCAGAACAAGTGAAGTAATTGTTATCTGAGATAATTTAAGTTCCTATGCCCAAACTCTGATAGCAGGTAAATGTGCCTGTTTACATTGTTGATTTAGCATAGCAGTCTATTAGTGATGCGAACTTTCATGCATAGGGTTGTTGTGCTCATTATAAGAATCTCTGTGTCAAAATTGGACCAAAACTGAGTTGCTTCAGACAATCAAATTGCTGTCATCTGCATATGTAAATACCACATAAGTTTTTTCCCTAGTTGTGCAATTTGTTGCATTTTGATTGATTTCAGGAGGCTGCTTGTCTTTTGAAGACTGCAGCTGTTGCTGACTAACAATGCAGGAAAAGGAAATCCTAGATTTTTTATTCCAATCAGAGTAGCAGGTATTTACATGGCCATATTTAAATATTTCAGAAAATTTCACTAGAAATAGAGAAATCTTTGTATCTTATTGGTTGTCGCTAATGCTCTCCCATGACTGATTCCCTTATTCAGACATCCAAAGCTGTGCCACCAGAAAACTCACCTCTGCTTCTGATGCTCTTCAACTGCTTCTGGCTTCAGAAATGTGGCAGGTATGACCTGGGCACGTATTCTGAGTGAAACTCTGGAAGTTTCAGGCAAAACTCCCAGGCAGTTTTGCTTAGTGACTTTAATTCTACCAGGATTTCGTCACCAGAGTCCAGCATCTTTTAAACATTTTGCTGATGATGATTACTCTGAAAAGAACATCCCCGCCAGTTCACATTAGGATCACAGGGCGAGTTCAGCTTCTGCAGCATCAGTATCAGATGCAAAGAGTGTTGAACATAGTGGAAGGTCTTCCATTGCCATCTTTGAATTTTGGTAAATAAAGTATAGAGGCCCCCCAAAATTGGTAGCAGTTGGAATGATATTAATGTAATGGACCTGAAATTCTTACAGAACTAAATGAATTTTTCAGCATTTTAATTAATGCTTTGAGATAATAGAAAAAAAAATTGATACAATGGACAAAGTTGTAGACTTTGTTAGACATTCTTCCTTGCATATGTTGTTTCTTTTACATACTTTCATATCTTTCCTTGCTGATATTCTCCTCTTCCCTTCTTTTTCTGATGGCATTGAATTTTCTCATTTTACAGGGTGGCTTAAAGATACCTGTAATTCCATTTTTGGTTCTCTGATGCTGTGGCCACTGGCTATTAGGAGTACTTTTGAGACCTACAGATCAGGTCTTTCACCCAGATGTGTTGGAAATACATTGTTATTTTCCGTGTATCTGTTTTCCTTTCTCAGAAGAACTGTCATTTGCAAAAAGCAGTGGTATTTCTGTTATGCAATGATGCTTGTTGAAAAATAAAAAGATCTGAAGAAAGACCACATGAAGCTATTAAAAAGTAGGTGTTCTTTCTGCCCTGTGTGATGGCAATAGCTGTTGCTGAGCTGACATAAGGATAACAGGGTAAAATCTGGCCCTTTGAACTTGTCACGATTGCCTTCCCATCGGCACTTTGCAGTATGGGAGACAGACTGATCAGCAGAATCTTCTGAGCAGCACATTGTCCTTGAACCTCCTGGGGCTGGAGAAGATTCCAGGACATCAGTCAGGTCATACTGTAGCTGAGAGTGATGAACACTGTCCCAGCCCATGCAAGGAGTATTTTGGCATCTACTTCTGATGAAGCCCTTCACCTTCTCCCCTGTTATGAGCAGAGGTGTTGCTGTGACAGATGCCTCCGGTCAAGGAGCACAGAAAACGTGAGAGAAAGGGCTTCAGGAGAGAAACCAGCTTTAAGCAGTGGATGACTTGTTTGGCTTCCATAAAAAAAAAAACAACCCATAGCAGCAAGCCCAGTGCTTTAGCACAACACTATGGATAACAACTGTAATTGGAACAAATGTCTGCACTTTCGTAATTAATTAATCATTAATTGCAGTGAACGTTTTATAGGCCACAAATTGTTTAAAGTAAAATCCTCCCATTATGTGAAACAGGTATATCCAAGTCATATATTCTATCAGTTTGCTCTATTAACTTTAACCATTAGTCAGTATTTTGAGAGGAAATGCACGTTAGTAGATATGTCTTGGAAATGATCAGTGTTGGCTAAGTATAGTGCAGGTGGGAGTGTGCAATCTCAATCAGTACTGCTCATGCCCTGTAGTGCTGGCAAGGCAGTTCCCCTAATATGCCACTGTTGAATAGCAGCAAGCAGTTCCCCTAATATGCCACTGTTGAATAGCAGCTATAATATTGCTGCAAGATCAGTAGTGCTTCTGCGGGAGAGATAAAGTCAAGGACTATAAGTGAGATCTTTACATTCAGCTCTGCCTTTTATCCTAAACTGGACAGGGACCAAATGCTTAGAGGTGAAATACCAGTCCATTAAAACTGCACCACTTCGATTTCACAGCCTGCAAGAACATGCTCTTGCACCTCAGTATAAAGTTTTCTGTCCTCAGACATGCTGAACTGAAGCTTGATTTTGAAGAAGTGCTGAAGAGGGAGGTAACAGCTCCAGCAGCAAAGGGCAGCTCTGAAATGCAAAGTAATTTTGGATCTGAAAGCAGAACTGCTAATAGGACTACTTTGGGATGTCTAGATTCTAAAACTTTGCCCAGACCTTTATTCTCACAGAAATCGTCCTTTAAGTCTCAGATAGGGTGCTAGGAACATAGTCCTACAGACTTCCTACAGAAGCTTTCTTAAATCAAGCTTTCTAGCATGTATCTGAGCATCCTGGTTCTTGTGTGTTTTGCATCAGGGGCCCAGCAAAGGCTACTAGACTTGGAAGGAGGCCACAATAGGCTCAGTGAATATTTTATTTGGTTTAATCCTGCATTGGGTAGAATTTGGCAGTCTTGTAGCGAGAGGCTGCTGGCCTCAGTTGTCTTGCTAAGTCTCTTCTTGTCGCATTGGTTCTCTTCTTTCACTGTGCGTAAAAGTTGTGTTTTCGTGCTGTCTGATGGTGACAGAATTCCCTTAATTATCTCCAAGACTGTCACTCAGCCAAAGGGATTAATTCTTCATTCTTGTGGGATGCGGTGTTCACTGTTATCCCCCCGCAATCCCCATCTGATATAGTAACTCTGAAAGCAAGTTTACCCATTTTCAGGGGGAAGAGGAAGGCTATAGGATGCCATCTCTGGACTTTGTTTTTAGGAGTGCTCAATTCAAAGTGCAGATCTTCACCTACATTCTTTACACATGAAATGGCAATTACCCACAAGTCTTCAACCATTTCCTATAGTTTAGAGATTTTAAGGCAAGACGGGACTGTGAGGTCCTAGATCTGGTCTCCTGTGTAGTACACAACAACTCACTTAATATTTTATGCTTTGACTCAGCAAGTTCCAACTGCGTAATTTTAACTGGCTTTCCTGAGTTGACTTGTTCTACCAAAGATGCCAGATACTAAGAAGTGGTTATTTAATGGTTGTCTAATGGATAGCCACTGGATAAATGGTTGTGTTTAATTTAATAACTCAGAATTCACAGAATCACAGAATCAATTAGTGCCACGTCCCATCTTTCCTTAAACACCTCCAGGGATGGTGATTCCATCACCTCCCTGGGCAACCCATTCCAATACCTAATCACCCTTTCTGTGAAGAACTTCTTCCTAATGTCAACCTGAACCTTCCCTGGCGCAGCTTGGGGCTTTGTCCTCGAATTGCCTGGGAGAAGAGGCCGACCCCCGCTTGGCTACAACCTCCTTTCAGGCAGCTGTAGAGAGTGATAAAGTCTCCCCTGAGCCTTCTCCAGGCTAAAAAACTCCAGCTCCCTCAGCCACTCCTTATACGACTTACTCTTCAGATCTTTCACCAGCTTCATTGCCCTTTTCTGGACCTGCTCCAGCACCTCAGTGTCCTTCCTGAATTGAGGGGCCCAGAACTGAACACAGGACTTGAGGTGCAGCCTCACCAGTGCTGAGTACAGGGGACAAATGCAGGTTAACACATCTATATGAGCAGCTGAAAGAAGTCTTCAGGTAATCATTCCAGAATATGTTCTCTGGCTCATGTATATACAAACACATTTATACTGTGATTTATGTGAGAGGTAATAACGGACTAGAGTGTAGAACGGGGAACCTAAGTATTTTTGTTCACATTCTTGGATCAGAACTGGGTATCAGCATTACATCCCACATGCTCAAGTTATTGTAACTTTGCAATATTATGCCTCAGGACTCAGTGCAATTAGCCAGCCCTTTGTATGGACAGCACCCTCAGGCACATGGAGTGATTCCTGGGGTTTTCCTGTGCAGGGCCAGGAGTTGGACTTTGGTGATCCTTGTGGGTCCCTTCCAACTTAAGATACTCTGTGATTCTATGATTTTGTTTTGTGGTTTTTGTAATTCATTAACACAGACGTTTTTTGAAATGCCCCTCAGATATCCATGATTGGGCACAGTTAAACACCAGATGCTGAACAGGACAGAACCATGTTCTAAAGTACAACACAATTTTTTTTTGACACAATAGTTGCGTTGGGATATAATATTATTGAAACCTTTTGGCAGCTTGGATGCTAATAATACTTGGCCTAGTATTTTTGTTTTGGTTCATTGAGACTACTGGAAAGACCTCATAATTAGATTTTTTCCCACAAAAACATTGAACTTCACATACACATGCAGTGAATAAAGGCAGAAATGCCCCTGCAGATACGGAAGAAGTTGCCTCTGATGAACAGAAAGTTTGTTACTTTTATTTGACAGTACTGTTAAAAACAAGATTTTCATAACAAGAAGAGTTTATGTTGATCTTACCAAAGATTAGTAGTATTGGTAGAAAACAAGAATCTGCTGTGACATTTACTTTTGGTGTCTGGTGGCAGGCACTGGGGCAATTATCTCCTGTTGGAAGTCCACAGTGGGTACCAAGTTCTAAGGGAATTTGGATGGAGGAACGCTCCTGGGGTGTTTGCAGAGTGCACCAAGGGAAAAATATTTGACCTCTTGATATGGATGATAGGGCAGACAGTGGCCTCTAGAGGACGTTTTTGGGTACAGACGATCGTTCTCTCTGGTCCTGAGAGGCCAGAGACTCCTGTACTATTTCATACCTTCTTATAAGTGACCTAGTTAGATTTGTTGAAGCAGCTGAGGACGATGAGAAAGTTAGTGGCACACAAACAGTAAAGGACATGACTACAAGGGAGCAGTGATTGTTTGGGAAGAGAAATGATCAGTAATGCTTGGTAACCTGCAAAGAGAACAGTAACTAACAATGACTTTGGGGTCGGGCTGGTCTAAAGCAGCAATGAGCTAATCTACAGTACGTCAAGTAGCAAATATGCCATTAAACTAAGTCAGTTTTCAAGACATGCCCTCAAAGTTTAACCTGATAGTTGATGTCTTCACAAGCATCTACATGCATAACATCTCTACTGTGTATGGAAATTGTATTTGTCAAGTAAGTAAAAGAAGAAAAAAATTTTTCATATTGTTTGAAAGATAAGCTCATTTATATTTAATGTGGTTTTGTTTATTAATTTGGAATACAGTATTTAAAATGTGTTTATTACTGGTTTTCTGTTTATTTGACATTTGAAACATTTAAGGATGCAGGTGCCAAAGAAAAAAACATCTAATGTCCTGGTATAGCATTTTAAAATGTCCTTAGTCTGAAAAATATTAATAGTTCCACTGAATGGAGAGAGGGTATTAATGGTCTACAGGCTGAATATTTTGGCCTTTGAAAGATCTAAGACTCACTGTCTTTACCTTAATAGACTTAGACTGACTGTCCAATAAATTTCATCATGTGCTCCAAGTAAGAAATCTGAAAAAAGTGAAAGAAATATTTTATTAGGGTTTTTTTAATAGTCACAATAATTTTATGGGCTTCTTGTAATACAATGATTATAAAATTTTCAGACAGAAGTGTAATTTTCAAGCTGTTGGTACCCATTTAATGTGCAAAATGTTTATTCCTCTCTTAAGAAACTAAGCAGCTAAGATTTAGTAGGTGATTTCTTTTCTCTTCCAGCCCTGTGCTGTTAAACCAGGGCAATGCTATTTGCTTCTGTTTCACCAAGGGCTATTTGATGCATTCTGAGGTGGTCCAGAGGGCTTGTTTACAAGTTACACATGCAGTTTGCTCTGCATGTTTGTGCCCTAACATTATTTTAACAATAAAGCTGACTGGCTATGAAAAAAAGAGCAAGATTGGAACCGATGCAGCTAAATTGCATGTAAATGTCACTTCAAATTGAAAGCATTTGCTAATCATATGCCAAGAATTAGTGAAGCCCTGTGTTCTGGCTCTAGTGTTTGCAGCAATTCCAATCCCAGCAGGGTGAACAGCCTGCATGATCTGTCTCTGCTGTCTTCTGTCCCCTGCTGCTCTCCTCGCAGACCCCCCTGCACTATTGTGGTTTTCCCCTTTTCAAAATGTAAGTGTATCAGAACCATATCAATACTAGAAAGAACTAGAGAGAAGGCTGTGTGGTTATTCTAACGTGGATGTTGCAGTGAATTCATATGAAGTTTGAACAGTACACCTGACAGTCAGTGGTATTGCTTTCTCCATGGGACAGATGTCTCCAAGCGGGATTAATGTCGTAATTTTCCAACATAACTAGACTACTCTTACCAAAATCTGAAGGGTGCCAGAATGTCAAGTTTTTAGGTATTCCTGCTCTCCATTTTAATTCACTTTGTAAGTGTGCACATCCATACACATATGCCTTCTCACATGTGATCTATTTTGTATTCAATGTAATCCCATTACTATGGTTCCCATGGTTTTGACAGTCTTTAATATGTTTATCTTACATTACAGTCTATCCAGATAGACATGTATTTTTATCCTGTATTACAGAGAGGAATCTATGTGCCTTTTTCCAAAGTCATACAGGAAGACTGTGGCAGAGTTGATATAGGTATTGACATGGCATTCACTTTTCTTTTTAGCAGCAATTTTGTAATCTGGCAGGGAATATGGGTACCTTTAGCTTCTGTGCCTTTGAATTTTGAATCCCTGTATCTGTCTGCAGAGGAAGCAGCCATTTTACTGGCAGTTGTGGCAGTGTCACATACTCAGTGAAAAGATTTCTCTGAGCTTTTATGTTTAACAGTTTTGTGATTTCATTCTAACCTATCTGAAAGGAAAAAAGGACAACTAAAATAAGTGTCCATGGAAAAATGAGTTTTGCAGATGGATATGTGACTGTACTTATGAGAAAACATGGCATGATAAAGGAAGGGATGACATTGGGTAAAGCAGGCAAGAGGGTAGGGAGTGCAAGGGAGATTTAAACAAGATAAGTAAGATAATGAGGACAGCTGGGATATCTATGCATAGCAAACAATTTGCTTGGCAAATTTGTCCTTGTTCCCTCTTTGTGAATTGTGTATGAACAGATTTTTCTCAAATTTTTAGTTATTCAAAACTGTTTGACAAACGTATCTTGTGAACAGATTTAACATATGCATTGCTGGTGGACTTCGTTTGTACATGTTCTCATTACTATTGTCAGATGGCTGATGGCCATAGCTGTATGGTATTGGTTCTGTGCCTTCTTTAGTCAGGGCAGTGAGCTGCTGCTGTGTGACCTGGGTGACCACTCTCAGCTGCTTATTTCTCACAGTGTACATTTTAAGAACAATTCAGGGATAAAATTGTTTCTGAGAATCTCTCTGATAAGATATAGGAATGCTGGACACTGTTGGTAAGGTCAAGGTCAGTTTACATGGCAGAAAAAAAGGACTATTTTTCCACACAGAGTATATTTGCAGTGAACAACTTAGCTAACTGTAGACACTGTAAATCCACTTTGGCAGATGGTTAAGTCTATGCTGTGACCCTGTTTTCCACCCCAGGGATTGCTTCCTGAGTGTGGCTTCATCTGGGTTGGCATTTTAATCTGAAAATATTTTTTAGAATGTTACAAAGCTGTTGAGATGAAGTTACAAATTTCAGTGAATAAGAAATGTGATGATTACTGGAAACTTAACATAAACCTCACTTGTTTTAATTTTTCATACCTCTCCCAACCCGCGTAACAGTGAGTATTCCAGTATAAGTACTGTTTATGTAGGGAACCTTATATGTTTTATACAGGACTTAATAGTTTTATGTGATGATTCATCTAATCTGTGGTTAAAAGACTAACAAACAAGTGTGTGAACTAACAAGTTTAACACATCTGTCTAATTCCAATAAAATGTGAAGTAAGAGTCTTTTTTTTTTTTGGCAGAAGAGTAGAACACTTCACATGTCACAGCAGACATTGTTTTTATTATTTAAGAAATGTGAATAATGTAGTAGAAGCTCTACTGAAGAACTACAAGTTTTGACGATTCTAGCATTCCTTTTTTTGCTTATGAAGTGTATTTTGTTAAGAAGGCCGGAATACAATGTTTAATCTCTTTTGCCCTTAGCTCACAGATGCTACTGTAGGAGTATTGCAGAGGCTGACGTAGTTTTTAGCAGTTATGTTGGTGTAACTTTGTATAAAAGACATGGTGAGGAAGATCTGTTAAAAGACAACAAATAAGGAGAAAAATACTGTATAGATTTCATCAGTTTTATTGTTAGCCAGGTCTTTGGTATCAAGAAAGGAACAATTCTTTCAAGTCCATAATGTTACTCAGCGAGGTTTTATTGTGATAATGGTGGAGACTCCACCAAGTCTCACTGACTAAGCCAAGTGTTACAGTCTCTGCTGGGAGGTAAATATGACAGGTCTTTTTTACTAAACTGAAGGCAAGGCTTTATGATGCAGTCCATGTCAAGTATCTCTCCCTTAAGCCTGTAAAGGACAATCAACATCTTCAGCAACATGTATTTGGTGTTGGGGCGAGGCTGCAGAGGTGACTTCTGAGAGAGGTTTTCAGGGTCTGCTGTGCCAGATTCAGGTGGCTCTACAATGGGCCCACTGCAGGACACAGCTGAGCCCATCAGCCAAGATAGTGACATCCCTGTGATAACATAAGAAAGGACAAAGTGCTCCATAGGCAGAGGGGAGTGAGGGGAAAAAAGTGTGAGAAACAACCTTATAAACACCGAAGGCAGAGAAAGAGGAGGGGGAGGAAATGCTTCCAAGAACCAGGGCAGCCCATGAAGGAGATGATGGTGGAGCAAGTATTTTCCTGAAACCCAGTGGAGAGGACCATGGTGAAGCAGATATCCATACTGCAGCCTGTGGGGATCCCATGCCAGAGCTGGTGGATATTTCCAGAAGGATCTGGAAATCTGCTTCCAGAGGAGCAGATTTATCATGATGGACTGCAGTCCATCGAAGGACCTATACTAGGACAGAGGAAAACTATGAGGAATTCTGACAGAAAGGAGCTGTTATGGACTGGCCCCACCCCTGCTTCTCCATCCCCATGTGATGCTTGGGATGGGGGAGGATGAGGAGTAGGAAATGAAGAAGTGAAATTGAGCCTGGAAAGAATGGGTAGCTGAAGGGAAGGTATTTTAGTTTTTACTTCTCACCATCCAACTCTAATTGGCAATAAATGAAATTAATTTTTCCAAAATTATGTCTGTTTTCAACATGATGACAGTTGTTAAGTGATCTCACTGTCCTTGTCTCGACCCATGATGGTTTTCAACTCCTTCTCCCTCAGTGTTTTGAAGAGGGGCAGTGTGAGAGGTTCTGGGTGGATGTTGTCAACCTGCCACACAATCGTATTACCAAAAGTTGCAATTTCACATTTCTAAAAGTAATGTATCAGAAAGAGTGGATCTGTTATTTCTTCTGAAGATCAATGTTAACAGTATATACATATTGACAAACTAAAACTGGCATTGAGCGATGGTTATAATGTTGCTGCGGGCAGTTGGAAATACAGGTTGATTTCTCACAGTTTGCACCCTGAAATATTCAAGGATACTTTCTGTGCTTTAACTTACATGATAATATTGCCCTTTGAGAGAAAGAGTGAGAGAAGCAATCTTTACTACAGAAATTTTGTGACAGAAAAGGAGAAAGAAATACAGCACAGAAAATATGATTAAAATTGAAAATGAGTTGTGTTTATGGGTTTGTTTTGTCCCCATTCAATTTGGCACTATTGAAGTCTACTTCTTTCAGGTTGAATGAGGTTAAAAACTAACAAATTTGTATAACTGCTGTTAATTAGAGGATGCTGCCTGCTTTATCCTGTAAATCACTTTAGAGACCAACCGTTGAAATACACAGTCATTAGACTCACATCTTAGACTTTTCTGAGGCTGGTTTGATAGACAGATAGACAGCCAGACAAATTGACATTGCCCAGAGAAGCTGTGGATACCTCATCCTGGGAAGTGTTCAAGGCCAGGTTGGATGGAACCTTGAGCAACCCTGTCAATGACAGGGCTGTTGGAAATACATGATTTTTAAGGTCCTTTCAAACCCAGACCATTCTACGATTCTATGATTCTGTGACAGAGAGACAGACAGACAGATGTGTCTATATAAAAAAATATTTTGAAAAGTTCTACTTCCCTGCCTTTTTTTTTTTTTTTTTCTGAAAAGAAATCAAATCTGAACACATGCATAAATGCACTGGGACGGTTTTCTCCTTGGTTCATCTTTTCCAACTACCTGAGAAAAAAAGTTTGTGTTGTGCAATTTCTTGCATAAGTTTGCTGACCAAGAGGCTTGACCATTTTACTCACATGAAAAACTTCTATGTACTTGATCCCTGCCCATGCAGTTGTACACATATAAAAAAAAAGTGTGAAAACAAGTAAAAGTGTATTTTTTATATTTAAACATTTTTCCATATTAATTTTGCCTTTCTTTCTATAAAAGGACCCTATCAGACTGTGTTGTGGCACCAGTGTATGATAAAATATAGTAGTGGATATGTAGATACTGAGGAGATAAAATAAATCCACCAGCAAAATATGTAGGAATGTCAGTGCTGTGATTCATGATACTGCATCTGCTCTCTAAGATATCTGTGAGACCTTCCTGTGTTTATTAAGTTTCAGCATTGTTGAGCTCTAAAATTTCATCAATTTGGATTTGATCTTTCATTGATGCCGTGTTCAGTGGCCATACTGGCTTGGAGTGATCTCATTTATACTTAAAAGTTCCTTGAAAAATCAGCTAACTGCATGCATGGCAATGTGGGAGAAAATACATTTCTTCCAGCAGCAGCTGACTTTAAAGCATTGCCAATTGAATATTTGTGGGGTGCAGCTTTCTTGTGCATTTGATGTACTGCATAACGATCCCCCTCATGAGATGTGTGCTGCATTTCGTTCCTATAGTTGACCAAGTGTTATTAGAAAGGTTTATTTCTTGTGTTTAATTAAGAAATCTCCTTCCAGAGAGGGAGATTTGACTGCATAAGTGGTAGCAGTCAAATGCCATTATAAATGAGAGGGAAAGTCTGCCTAGATCCTTTTTGAAACTTAGATCTCTCTCAATCTCCCATTTGTTCTTCCTTCACCCGAGAGAAAGCCAGGAAGATAAAAGGGTTTTGTGGTATGACTTAGAGATTAATGAACTAAACTAGCAAAGCCATTCTAATTTAACAACACCTTCTCACTCAAAGTTCCTTGTCTTCCACTTAGCTCATGTTGTGTATCAGAGAAACTGCTAACTTGAGTGTATCAGCTCCCAGGGAACAGATCAGCTTTCAGACACGGGCTCAGAGGACTTGGTTTCTCACACCTTTGAAACTGGGTGCCGTATGCCCCCTTACTGACATGTTGAACAAGAAGAAGAAAAAATGGTTGTCATGGTTCTGACATCCCTGTCTGGAACCTGCAAAGACCCATTTGCACAGCTGTTGGTACTTGGCAGTGTATTTGCTTCAGTGAATACAGAGAGACACATGCAGCAGGGAGAAGAGCTATTTAAGCTAAAGGGCAGTGCTAGCACAGGAATTAATTGGAAGTGAGTAGAGGATTTCAGACCAGCAGATCTTTAAGTGCCTGGATCAACTTCTTAGAAGAGGTTTTATGGGCTGCTTGTGGGTTTATTTTTATTTATAAGCTGTCTTAACAATAGGAAGGGCGTCTGATTTATGTCTCCCCTCTAAAGTAGCCAAAAAGTAGGAATACTGTCTCCCTTGGCCACAAGAACCTCACCCTGAAGAAGAGCTAAAGGTTTCTATATTGAGCTCTAAGACAGTGTATATCTTTTGATTACTTCTATCTGATTGAAAGCTTAATTATTAATTCAGCTGCCTACTTGAACACTGTCTAGGTTTTCAGACTGCTGTGGCAAGACTATTGTCTTATTGCAGGAGACAAGACCGTATCACCACATCCTGTGTCACCTTCACTGGCTAATTCACCTGATCTCTCCCGAATCCTGCGCTGACTTTGTTCTTTCCCAGCCTGTCTCTGCTTGTATTTTCTGTTCTTCTCTGACCTTCTCTCCATCTTTTTTCCTGACAAGCTACTTGAGATTTTTTTACTCTGGGGTATCGTCCCTGTCCTCTTCTGATGATAACTAGGAATAAGACACAGTTGCTGTCTTTTATATACCTAAATTTTTCTGCAGCTCCAGTTACACATCTAATTTCTACATTAAAACCTTCCCATCAGCTTTAGGTTGTGATGAACTTTAAAAGTTGTTCATTTACCTTCATCACTGGAGCTGTCTTCATCTCCCACAGTGAGTCCTCTACTGCTTTTTATTTCAGCTGTTTTTTTACTTCTCAGTCTTGCTCCTGTATTTTCACAAATATGTAGTCTTTTTAAGTCTTACAGAATTGTTAAATGCGTTTGACTATCTGTAAAGGATTTGGCTTTTTTTGCCTTGTTTGAAGGAGCCTGCATAAGGTGCACATGCACAAGAATTACATATATTAGAGAGATGTTATATGTTTTATCATTGTTCTGTGTGGAGATGAGAGAAACAGAAACTGGTATATGCAGACATACCTACAGCTGATCAACTGAATTTTGGGGAAGATTAATAATCTATTCATATTTGGAGCCACAAAATACTAATCAGAGTTAAATAAATCTAAATATGGGAATTGCATAAGCAGCCTAATTCTCATTCTTCAAATGAGAAAGTAGTCTGATTAGGGACTTGGTTACAGGAAAAAATAAGAGCTGTTTCGTGTCTATATCTGGGAATTTCAAAATGGTGCAAAGATAATGTAGTAGTTAAGCAGTAAGGAAGGTGTAGTTTTGAGGCCTTGAAGAACAGCAGAAATGCAATTGCTTCAGCATCTCTCTGTAAGTCTGATGCAGTGCTCTGCTCACTGCTCACATTGAGTCAGTTCCTGAGCGAGCAGCCTTAGACCCAGTAAGGAGTTGTGCACTATGTAACTACACAGGCTTCAGTTTAGTTGCTCTTGATTTCTGCAACTGCTTACAGCAAGCAAGAAACCTCTTGTCACACAGATGTGCACAGAGGAATAGCAAGGAATATATTTGAAATGCGTACATATAAATATTTTTTACCCTGTTTACTCAAGTGTGTGTTTGGTATCCAGGCGATACCATATAAGTCGTTTCCTCACGCAGTGTCCTTAAAACTGTAGTTCAAATAGGTGCTGTCTGGTAAGGTAAACCCAAAAGTCTGGACACTCTCAGGCCTGTATGCAGACATTTCTGTTAGCCATTTCCTGTTCTCTCTACCAGAAGATGAATTGCTCCCCAAAGGACCCTGGAGAAACCTCTGGCCTGCTTAATCTAATGGGTTTTGTTCACAACTGCAGTGGTCTGTTCTGAAGTGACTATATAAAAATTTAGTAAAGCCTGTGGTATAGACAGCACTCACGTGGCCATATCCAGTTATCCCAATACCTATATTCAGATCACAAAACATGGTTTTGAAAACTGGAATTTTTGAATTCTTAATGCATCATGCACAATTATTTTGGTAATTTTATCTATTTTATAGTGTATATAACTTTTCATAAAAGCCAAATATCATTCATATAAAATGGTCATCAGTCACCTTTGAATATTGCTTGGATCAGCAGTACTACTGACTTTTGAACTGAAAAAGAAATATGATAAAGACAGACTAGGAGAAAGAGTGCTGATCTGACCCGGTTTGGGTTCAAGGGTAGCTTCGAGTCCGCAGGATGTCCCGGCACTGATCCTCCTATAAAAACAGAGTAACTGGCTAATATCTAAATGAGAAATAGAGGTAAGATAATAAAATCAAGTTAAGGAAAGGAATTATTTGTGAGAGAACACTTAAAACAGGAAAAATAAGAAAAGAGCTGGTGTATTGAAGTAATTAACACCTTTTTCTACTCATTGTTTCATCTAAGAAATTCCTTGTGTCTCTCCTACTAGGCCTTTATTTTCTCTAACACCTACCTTCTTTCCACCTGCATTGAAAACATTTAATAGTTTTCCAGTTAATGCAATATAGGAAAAAAAAAGACTTTCTGAACTTACAAACTTATATATTTGCTTGGGCACTGTTAGCTCTGCGGGCTGATACAGCAGAAGTCAACCTGGAGAATAAGAAATCTAGTTACATTCCCTATTGCCTTCATTCAAATGAAAGGGAAGTTACCTTGGCTAGAACTGATATAAGATGTATTGCAATTATGAGATTGAAAACAATAACAATTTTATTATTGGAAATGAATTTCCTAAACAGACATGTAAAGTTGCATAAAGAAGTCTTTTCTAAAACGCATTCAGAAAGATTCCTTTGGTCGCACTGCAATATATTTAAGCCTCAGAATATACACGAAAAATATTGTGTGGTGTAAGGAAAAATAAAATACACAAAAGGAGTGCAAAATGTTGGTTTGAAACATTTTTACTGGTATTTAAAGGTGTGAAATTAGTTAGAATCAGAATGTTGCTTATAGGTAGAAAACTGTTATTTGATAACTGAGTGCAACTCTGTCTTTAATCTTTCAGGATTTAGATTCGTAATTCCTTTGTACAGCTTTCAAAGGGTGCCCTGTGTGCCACTCTGCAGTTTTAGTTTGGAGATCTGCTCCCTTTGCCTCAGCATAATCTCTCTGAAGAGCAGTGCCTTTTATCTGGAACAACAGACTCCACAAACTGGCTGTGAGACAAAGGCTAGAAATCACACCGTAGCGTGAGCAGGGTTTATGTGTCAATATGCTGATCCACTGTGTCAGACATCAGCTTAGAACTGAGTCTTTCCAAAAGGCACAGGTGAAATATGCTTGGTGAGCTGAGCGCTGCCCTGGGTGGATAGAAATTCAGAGCTCAAAACCAGTTAATGCCAGCTGGGAAGAATAAGCAGGAGCAAATTTAGGTTGTAGGGAGGAAACACAGGAGCAAAACATTGTTACTTTTGCTTATAAAGAGTTCTGTGAGAACGTCATGTAGGCAAGGAATTACGTAAGACAGTTTGCTTTTATCTACCCACACAAAATTTTGCCTGTGGGTGCACATGAGGATTTAAGGCTCTGTGAAGTGTTCAGAACTCTTCACTTCTCCAAATTAAATGTAACGCAAGTTTTGAACCAGGTCTCTCTAATGCCATAACTCCCTTATCTGAGAAACAGGACGCAGTCTTAAGTCAGAGGCTTGTCTTTTTAGTCTTTAGTCCCTAGTTCCATTTAAAAGCAATCCTTAAATGTACATGTGAAAGAATTATTTCAGGGACAAAGGGCTTGGAGTGCCTAGCTGGATCCTTTGGAATTTCTAATAATTCAGATGATTACTCACATAATGAGTAATTTGTTAGTTGGTAACTAGATTTCATCTGTATTTTGATTGTGTTGAGGCTATTTTACTAACTCATTTCCATACAGCCTAGTGTCTGATGAGGCTGATTTGTATAAAGTACAGCTGTCTCTTTATTTTATATATATATGTATATCTATATCTATGTATATCTATATCTATCTCTATATATATATCTAAAATCATGGAATTATTAAAGTTGCTTAAGACCTCTGAGACCATCTATAAACTTAACACTCTGAGGTCCACTACTAAACCCTATCCCTAAGCACTGCATCAACACATTTTTTGAGCACTTCCAGTGATGTTGATTCTACCACTTTCTTTGGCAGCCTGTCCCAATGCTTGATATCCCTTTCACGTGAAGAAATTTTTCCTAATACAGTATATAATTTTTCCTAATATTCTGAATGTATTATTTCCCTGGCACAACTTGAGGCCGTTTCCTCTTGTCCTCTTGCCTGTTACCTGGGAGAAGATGCTGACCCCCACCTGTCTACAACCTCCTTTCGAGTAGTTGTAGAGACCAATAAAGTCTCCCTTGAGCCTACTTTTCTTCAGCCTGAACAGACCAAGCTCCTTCAGCCATTCCTCAGAAGACCTGTGTTCCAGATCCTTCGCCTGCTTCATTGCCCTTTTCTGGACATGCTCCAGCACCTCAATGTCTTTGTCATAGTGAGGCGCCCAAGCTATGGTGTCCTGCTTAACAAAGGACTGACATATATGTTAGCACATCACAGCAGTGGCAATAAAAAGCCTAAGATTTTCACCCTATACCCAGACTTGCTCTTTAAGGCTACATCCTTGGCTGTATCATCTGCTGGGAGCCCAGCAAGCTAGAAGAATAAAAACAACATAACCAACTTGATCCTGCAAAAGAGGCCTTTCCTTGGCCTTCCAGGCAATACTGTCCTGGCAGGTGCGAGGGCACACCAAAAACCTCTGTGGATGTTCTGGGGTCAGACAGAGCCTGACAAGAGTGAAGAGAACAACCTTCCACTTCACAGTTTCCTGCCACTGCCATTTGATTGCCAAGCCCGTCTCCCAAGATCGGTTTTTTTTGAACTCAGGACCTACTCCAAATCATTACCTGCTCTACACTGTTGTGGGTAGAGCCCTTCCCAAATCTTTGTTCACGAAACCAAGCCATGATGATGACGGTTTTATATTTTCTTCAAAATACTGTAACTGTTTTAGGTCTGAGAAACCCACACAATTAGCAGATTCTATAGGTAACTTTTCTTCTTGTTTTCCTTCCCCTTAAAGGCACTCCAGCCCTGGTTTTGAAAGTTGATGTGTGCTGACAGACAGAAACTCTGACTAGATTAGGAATCCCTGAAAGTCACACAACTGGAAACATACTTCCCAAAGGCTTAGATCCCATAATGGAGTGACTTCAGTATATAGATATTGAATATTCAGACTGATAAATGAATTAAAGTTTTTGGGGGTTTGTGTTTTTGGTTTTTTTTACTGCCTAGTTACATGCCACATTTTTGTATGGTCATTTCTCAGTTGTTAACTATATTGCATGCCACCTTGATTGAAATATGAAACAGTAATAATTTTTTTGCGATTTCCTGCCATGAACAGGTATTTTTGAATATTCATTTACTGTAAATTTACTACTTATCTTTCAGTAGAATTGCTTAACTTCAGACAATTCTGAAATGTGTAATGAGGTTAACTTTAAAGAACTTGAATTCTGCTAAGCAAAACCTTGAAGGAAGTATGACAATGAGGTGAAACTACAGGGGTGGGGTATAAGCCTGGTGGAGTGGTTTTAAGGGAGGTGCTAAAGTAATAATATTCCTGATGAGGTTTGCATTGCAGTCTGGTGGTAGCTTTATAATAGATACTTTAAACTAAGTATGTGGTTTGTTTCTGTGACGTGTTTTTATGTCTATAGACATTGGTATGTCTTAACTACTAGATCATAACCACAATGTACATCCTAGTAGCAATCCTAATTTTTTAAAAATAGTGTAAAATATTGTAGAACCAAGCAACGAGATTGTGTAACTCAGAGATGTGTGTGCTAATCAGAAGCATATAGAGGTGTATGGAATGCCCACGTGATAGAAAACCCAATTTGTATGTGTGTGTGCACACTCAGTGTACGTCTCTCAAATTGGAAGAATTAAGCCCTGCACATTAGTTATTCAAACATTTTGCGAACCAGTGGAGCTGTTCCACATTTCATGATTGCAACTGTTTCATGCATTTATGGAATAAACAATGTGCCTTCTTAGGGGCACAGACAATAGGAGCTTCTGCCTACTCATGATTTTACATAGCTTTAAGCTAACTCAGAGAGCTGAATATAAAATCTAGTATTTGGCGATTCTGTAGATTTGTGACAATGGAGAATCTGTTAAAAGTGGATAGATTATACACACTTTTTTTATCTTTTATATTTTTTTCTTTCAGAATTCAATGCAGTATTAGAGTAAGTCAGATCGGGATGATTCAAAGTGAGTTATCAATATAAGTTGCAATTATTAGTCACTTCATATAACTGGCATGGAATATGCTTTTAGAGATCAAAATTGAACTAGAACAACTTATTTGTGCCAGAGAATGATTTACAGTAAATACTTTATTTCGTGAATTTTTTCTTACTATGTCTGTGGCCAGCTGATGGTTTGCCTTCAAAATTTTTATTGTTTGATGGCAAACAACAAAACTGGCAAACATTTCTTGGCCAGTAGCACTTATGCGAGTAAGGTATACCATTTATTCTTGGGAATATCTGACTGCCTGCAGGGGTTTTTTCAGTATTAGCAGCTCTGAACTGCTTATAAAATCAGTCTAAGAAAGATGAAATACGTGCTGTGTTTGGGGAATCCCTTGTACATGCATGATTCACATAGCATGTATCTCTTAACAGACGCAGCAAAGTGTAGTTGTCCTAATTGCAATCACTCAAATATATTAATTTAAAATACGTTTTGTATACTGACTTGTGTTCATGGTAAGAAATGTGTACTTGTACACTACATTACAAGTTCTTGTGGTAGACATGCCCCAAAAGAAAACAAACACATAAACAGAAAATAGATTTAGAAATAGTATTGAAAAAGAACATTATTTTACTATTTGATCAATATTATTGCTTAATAAAATATGTGGAAGGAGTGAAATGCTACAGTATTGGAAAAGTCCTTGAAAAGTGAATGGTCATGTTGCCTTTTGAATCGTCTACTGAAGCATCATGCTGCCAATCCATTAGCAGTATAAGTTCAATTTCACTCAGAATCAAAGCACACCCTTAAAAATGTGCCAAACCGGGATGCAAAGTTTGAAGTACGTTGCGTTGCTCAGCTCTGAACAGTTTGTGCTGAGCAGAGTTCACAAGTGCATGAGAAGAAATTATTTCAGTTTCAAGAGACTTTTGTGAAAGAATGTGGAACCCGCAGTGGCAGTCACTGGTTTCTTTGTCATACAACAGTAATCTTAGTATGTCATGCCAGGGGAAAACAAAAGGATGTGTATCCTATTTTTGCCAGACAAAATATGGAACACAGGTGAGATTCTTGAGTTTTTCAGTGCTTTTGTAAGACTTAGGGAATGCCTGAGTTCACATGAGAACACTACTGCAATCATATACTCTGTCTATATGGGATGCCACAATGATCTTGTTTGATCTACAGTGAGGAAAGGTGTTTCTGCCTATAACTCCATGCACTACAGGCAGAGGAAGCCAAATAAAATCTGTACCATGACCCAGAATTGTGCAAGGTGCCAGGTATTACTGCTCTCATCTTTTATACTGATACATCCAGTTGCTATTTTCAGTGCTCATTTTGATGAATTGGTACAAGTGCCTCTAAAGGTCTATTTTCCTCTGTATCAGAGGAAGCATATTATTTACTGAGACTGTAAGATGAACAATATTATCTCAATCCCAAGAAATTCAAAAGTTTTCATGGGCTGTACCTACTAGAATGTGTATTTGCTTTTTCATTATAACTGCTCATGATTGATAATGAGTTGAAGTGCTTCGTAGACTCTACCAGGAAGCATTTGACCACAAGGACTTAAGCTGACATTATGTGCCCAGGAGTTGGTTAAATGTTAAATTAGGTAGAGTTAGAGATGCCAAAACATACAACTGCTTGCAAAGACTGGTGTATAATCAGAAAAGAAAACTATGCTCCTAAATAAATTTTCATATTAAGACAGAAGCTTGAGAACTGGGATAAGGTGTTCATCTCGACTAATCGACTATTAGCCTATATACGTATTGTGTGTGTGTGTGTGTAAATAGCATTTGGACATTTTTTCTCCCTTTCCTGCCCTCCAATTTTCTGTCTTCCCACCATTTTTCTACCTGGCTTACTTTTTAATTGGAATTGTTTTGTCCCTGTCTCTCCCAAGTAGATGTATAATTTAGAAGTTGATCCTTCTCTGCACCTGATCTCATAGACCCACAGTAACACCAGGAAAGAAGGGAATGATGGAAACAGCTTTGATGTTGTATTTTGGCAAATGTACAGTGCCAGGGAACAGGTAAATGTACAGTGCCAGGACAAGAAAATCCATTCCAGCATGCCTGTTTGGGTGGGAGAAATGGGAGGAGTCTGGAGAAGAGGGGGTTTTTGCACTCTGGCTTCAGAAAGTTGTTGTGAACACACTACAGGGACAGAAGAAAAGGGGAAAAACATCTGTAATCCTAGGTTTTGCTCTTTTCAGCCTTATGAAGTTGCAAATAAAGAGTGGATCATTTGTAAATTCCAGGAGGGACTCCAGTACACTGATTCTTTTCCTTAACCCACCTTCTTTATAGCAGGGTTGTTGAGCTTGTTCTTTTAGGGGACCTAGAGGCGCCACCCATCTAACACTACTTGTCTTATGTGTCTTTAGGTGTTACATAGTACAAAAAGTAGAAAAAAAGGTTGAGTCTGAGAAAAAATATTCTAAACAAAGCCATGTTCTACCTTTATCACAGTGGAGTTTCAATGTTGCATTTAAATTTGAAGTGAACATAGAGGTAATTGCCTTTGTGGATTGACGTTGTTGTCTTGAATAAGGACAGTAGTTTTAAAGCCATATGTAAGGAAATGTTGATTCTAGTTTCTGCTTTCTAGCATCCTTGGGGTCAAATTCTGCCCTAATTTAACCATCGCTTAACCCTTCTAACTCTCTTGGTATAACCCAGATTGAAAATGAGAGCAGAGTGTTCCCATTTCACTACCTGCCCTACTTGCCAAATATCAACCATGTATTCAGTAATATTCTCTGTCTTACACTCATACACATATCAACAACTTCAGCAAGGCTGACATTCTGACAGAAATGACATTAACCATTTGGTTACTATGCACATAAACACATTTGCTTTCTTTTTAACTTTATTTTTGTTATTGACTGAAAGAGTAAGAAAATTGTTAAGGATACGATAAGTCAGAATGGGACAGCTGAGCTGAAACTAAAAGAATCCAGCACATTGGATATACTGACCTTTGTTTGGCCAATAATTTACTTAGTTCTTATGAAGGAAAGTGAGGTTTGTCCACACTTGTTATACAACTCATAGGTAGCTGAATTCAATTTAACTATGGACTTTTCAGGAACATTAAAGGTCCAGTAAGAAAGACAAAATTTCCTAACTCACCAATGTCTGCCACTCGTGCTGATTCTCTGAAGCACATCATTCGTTCTGAAGATCAAATGTGAAATCTGTACAGAGAAGAAAAAAAATATTATTTTTCCTCCTTTTTTTTTAATGTATCTTCAATTTTCACAATTTTATTTGTGAATGTCTTGCAAGTTTGGAAATTCAAAACTTCAGATATCAAATGAATTCTTGGGTATAAAACCTCCTAATTATTTACTAGAAAACATGAATCACGGAGTATTGAAGAGAATTAATAAGGAGATGGAGATCTGTATCACTCAGGTACTGAAATTGAACATTTGCCTCCTTGCTTTTTCTATAGAATTGTTTCACCTTATTTATAAATATATCTTCAACATTAAGGAACAATGATATTTGGAAATTTCAGTGAGAATGACATAAAGTCCCTGTTTGAGAGGCATCATAACTTTACAGTTTAGCAACAAAATGTAAAATTATAGAGGTCCTTAATTTTACACATTTGTTTACTTAAGTAAGTCTTATCAGTGTTTTCAGCCCTTTTGCAGTAGTGGGGTGTAATGGAGGCATTACATGTGTCCTGTTGTTGAAAAAGCTCCTTGCTTTGAAAGCCTTGTGGAAATTTCGTTGCAGCGTGAGGCAGTTCTTGCTCTGCACTTGGCATATATGGCTTATTTCTGAGCTGGGTTTCTCCAAGAATTTTTTGGTACTAGTGTGGTGTGGCATGGCATGAATCATTGGTTACAGAACAAAACAATATTGTATGGGAGTTAATCGAATGGTTAATTGTGTTTACCTCCTTTTAAACAGAACCTTGTTAAAAAGTGCAAAATAAGATAAATTCTGTTTGTACAGTTATTTTCTGGCCTTAAATATTGTCCTTAACAATATTTATTGTGTTTGGACCAGTGTTTTCTCCTTGGTGCTGCAACATACTGAAAGTGGAACTTACTCAAGCTGCATAGTTATAATATCATACTAAGTAACATTACTTTTCATAATCATAACAGTGTTTAATAATGAATTAAAGCCTTAGCTGAGGAAAAATCTGTAGCTGAGTAGCTCTCAGAAGACCTTAGTGAAAGAAAGTCTGTCCAAATAGGTAGAAACAAAAATGCTGTTTAATGCAGAGTATTGAAACACTACTGCTCATTCATACAGAATGATAAATAAAAGAAGTTTTTTAGGATGTAGATTGCTAAAGAAAATGGATGGAGTGATAGGAATAGTAACTACTTAAAAAACCCCCCAACAATAAACAACCCAATCTCTTTCTAGATTCAGGTGTCAAATGAGAAGGAATACTGGAGAAGAAGAAAGTTGTGTGGATACATGCACACTTATACACACACTTGTGCTCCAGAGAGGGACAAGGAATTGTGTCTTTGTTACAGTAAACTATCTGTTGCAGTGATCTTTTCTAAACTCAAGTAGTCTTTTATTAGTTCAGTCAATATCACACTTCCCCATTTGTAAAAAGAAATCTTCAACATACAAGTGCCAGAGTGCAAGATTTATCTTTGAGCCCACCTGTGAAATGCCAGCTACCATATACCAGTGGAGGGGAATAGCCTCAGAGGAGATCAGCCAAAATGTTGACAAACTTATAGCTAGACTGGGAGGTACAGACAGATTCACAACTGGGCTGTATCTGTACTGCAGTCACAGTGGTGAGACACACTGTAGTGAAATATAGAGATGTTTTCTCTTTAAAATACAGCTAGTCTAGTTCAGATACTGATAGAAACTGCCATGCTGCTCTGAAGTGTTGTGAACATACTTTGAGTGACAGGCAAGCACACAGTCACAACATTTATTTTAATTTATTTATTATTGCTTGCTTAGAAGCAAACCTTGTGCAAGAAATCACAAGAAAGTTTCAGTACAATGAAGTAAATTAGAAAGGAGTCAGGTCCCGAGAATCATCACGGGGCAGTCATCAACAAATACTAATAAAGGGATGTGTGTGTTTGTTTGAGTTTGGATGCATACGAATTCATCACAGAGGATATATTAAGTATCTTATGTAAATGATATAATTAAAGGCAAAAAGTGAAGTATTCAGTGATGACCATCCTTTTGCATGTGCACGTATACGTCTCTCAGATGTTTAGAAAAGAGCTTGGCTTTTGTTTTCCTAGCAGCATTAGCTCAAACCAAGTGTCAGTTAAAATTAACCTGTTGCGTTAAAACTTAGAGTCTCTGTGCTCCTGTGGAGAAGCTGTGCCATTGGGCCTAATAGTTCTTCCCCAGGCAAGATCCTGAAGTCCTTAGGGTTATCTGTGCTGCAGATGTCTCTTCTGTCTGGTACTTGTCTTAATGAGTCTCTCTGTACATCATTTCCCCATTATTTAATCCCTATTCTGAAGTGGGGGGTTACCAGAACAGCATCTTACACAGTCTAAGTCTTGCTAAGTCTTCCTTCTTTGGACCTCTGCTTCTTTCATCTCCCTCAGAAGAGAGGTACCCTATGGAAGCCACTTTTATGGGGTTTTTTTCCCCAGATTTGAATTCGAAAATGTATCTCTTTTGCTGTGTTACACTTAATTCAGTATTTTCCTCTAAGAAATGGGAATAAGAGGGTTCAGATGAGCATCAAAACTTTCTCTGACCACTGTAGCTTCAGTTAATAGTCACCTGCCTTTTTGCTTTTGTCCTCTAGCCTTTTCTCTTCCACATTCAGGTGCATCGCTCTACTTTCAAAGCCTGTCATAAGATACACTCTTCTTCTCTGTCATCTCATATTTATTAGTGAGCTGATTCTTTCCTCCAAACTCACTGTAAGTCTGCCTACATGGAATCGTATAGGTGCTTTCTTCTGTGCTTTGTCTTCATTTTGGAAGCACCATCCTAATATTATCTCAGTTTTCTCTACTATTCCCCTTCAAATCCTCTTTAAAACTCTGCTGTAATGCCTGCAGAATCTGCTCCCATTTCAGCCTTCTGAGATAAATGGATGCAGTTCACTTCTTGTTTTCTTTGCTAGATGCTTCAAAATGAATCTTAAGGTATTTCTGGAGAGCTTCTGATTCTTGTTTGGAAACTTGACATATCTTATAATTAAGTGTTTTATGCACTGAGGTGAAAATCAGTCACACACAGAGAGCAGGCTAAATGTGCATCATTTAGATCCCAGAAATGCATTAAAATAGGCTGAATGACCAATGCTAGAACAAATGTAAAATTTCCTTGTTTTAAATGCATGTAGGGTGTAATAAGCCGCTTTGGCTACTCATGGACAGCTCATTTCAGTACTGTAGGTGGATTTTAGGAAACCCTCAGGTTTTGTTACTTTTTATTTGTCAACTCCTTTGAATAGTAATAGTAATAGAAGTAGTAATAGTTAGAAGATTCAATTTTTTCTGAAGAATATCTCCATATCATGGATTTACATCAGAGACCAAGGATTCATTCCACACTGACGCAGCAGGAAGCTTACTGGATGTAGAGAATGACACGTGGGCCCACGTATGGAGTTTCATAAACCATTCCTTTTGTAAATCATAGAATCCTAGAATCATAGAGTGGTTTGGGTTGAAAGGGGCCTTAAAGATCATCTAGTTCCAACCTCCCTGTCCATGGGCAAGGACACCTCCCACTAGACCAGGTTGCTTAATGCCCTATCTAACCTGGCCTTGAACACTTCCAGGGTTGGGGTATCCACAACTTCCCTGGGCAGCCAGTAAAGAATTTCTTCCATGTATCTAACCTAAATTTCCCATCTTTCAGTTTGAAACCATCACTCCTTGTCCTGTCACTACAGAGTCCGTCTCTGGCTTCCCAGTAGGCTCCGTTCAGATACTGGAAGGTTGTTTTGAGGTGTCAACACAACCTTCTCTTCTCCAGGCCTAACAGCCCCAACTTTCTCAGACGGTCTTTGTAGGGGAGGTACTTCAGTCCTCTTATCAACTTTGTGCCCCTCCCTTGGAATCACTCCAACAGTTCTATGTCTTTCTTATTTTGGGGGCAGCAGAACTGTATCCAGTACTCCAGTTGGGCTCTCACCAGAGCAGAGGGGGAGAATCACCGCCTTTGACCTGCTGGTCATGCTGCTTTTGATCTGCCCAATACATGAAGACAGATGATTGCAATTTTGTTTTTCAAACTGAACTTTTACTTGTTTCTTTGTTTTTGATTTCCTTAAAAATTTTTGCAATCTGAAACAATAATTTGAATTAAAGCATGCCACAGGAAGCCTGCTTGTGTGATGGTCATGTTGCCAAAACAGTGGCAAGGGCAGCTTCCTGCTTTACTATTGCCTCACAGAGAAACTGGAATCACTGGAAAACCAGTGATTCTTCTTATGTGGTAACAAGTGTGTAAGAACATGTAAAAATTGCGCTAAAGGGGTTATTAATTGAGTTGTAAAAAAGCATTTCCATATTCTAACAAAGTAACAAAATAGCTTCCATCTGCAAAACTCAGGCATACTGGAGCCTGACACTTTGGTTTGAACCGACTCTTAAAACGAATGTGAAAAGAGGTAAAGCTTAGATGGTGTAGTAGCATACAGAGGGTGCATGTGTAAGCAAGATGTTGTAATATATTTACCTGCTACTTTCTGTCTTTAAAGGTTTGATGTAGTTTTTCTAGATATAAGCAGGCCCAGTTCTATAAACGTCTCATTTATTCAGTCACCATGCAGACTCTAGAATGGATCCTAGCCAAATTGGCAAGGTACAAAGCATTGAATGCCCATATTTTCAAAAATAGGACTGAGACCCAAGGTTGTAAAAAACCACAATCATACACCCAAGCACAAACAGAAAAAAAAGAGGGACATTTTGTGTATCCTTAGCACAATCGGGATTTGTGACAGTTTGAAGATGAAGTTGAAAGATACGAGATACAAGAAATGTTAATACTTTAAATTGGCCATTTAAGTTTCCACAGCATCATCAAGGTTGAAAGAGACCTTCAAGATTATCTAGTCCTACTGTCAACCCAGCACCACCATCATCACCTCTGAACCATATCCGCAGGTGCCACATGAAGACACCTTGAACACTTCCAGAGACAGGGACTCCACTTCTTCTCCAGGCAACTTATTTCAATTCCTAACCCCTCTTTCAGTGAAATTTTTTTTCTAATATCTAATCTGAACGTCCCCTGGGTCAACTTGAGACGTGACAGAAGAGACCAACCCCACCTTACTACAACCTCCTTTTTAGGTGGTGGTAGAGAGCAATAAGTCTCCCCTGAGCCTCGTTCTCTCCAGGCTGAACAACCCCAGCTCCCTCAGATGCTTCTCATAAGACTGCTACAGACGCTTCACTGGCTTCCCCCTTGAGAGACTTGTAAGCCGAGGCAAAGCACTTCACTTTTTGGATTGCTCTGAAGAGAGAAAAAAAAAAATCAGTTTTTGGCCATGGATGTTTCAATACACAGACCAGTTATGAGAATTAATAACAAAGTATGTTTAGAGGACAAGTCTAAATATATACACTTGTGAAAATGTTCTGCCACTGGCTTTTATTTCCAAAGAATTCCCCAGAATGTGGGTGTGTCCAGTGTGACTTAATTTCTGTACTGAACTAGCCATAACTTGATGGAGTGTTCTGTGCAGTGTGGCACTGTCACTTTAGCTTTATTACGTGAATTGTCTCAAAGTGAAATTTTTTAGAAAGAATCATATTTTGTAACTCTTACTCATGCTTTCACTTAATTGTCTAAAGTTTTAGATCCCTGCCTTAATATAGCCCTGAAATGTTGAGTATCTTTCTCCAGTCACTGTAAAGAAAGCTTTTAGGTGACTCATCGTACTGAGCTGCCGGAGTGCAGGCTTTGTGACATGCATGGTCGGAGGACGTACATGAGCAAGCTTAGTATGAAGAGCTATCTTGTATTAGGCCAGATCTGTAGAGAAATATTCAAGCCCTTCCTTGCATGTGAAGTATAGATACCAATCTATTTTATGCTTAAAGTACTTTGGTCTGAATATTTGACTTTTAGACATCCATTGCTTTGTTAGAGGCCATGAATAAGGGCTGTAAAATCTATGCTAAAAATGGCAGAGGAAAGAAATACTATTCTGGGAATTAAAACATGTTAAGTGTCTCTGAAAATGTGAAAAGTCTTGATCAGATTTAATCCAAATGTATATTAGATTGGATTGGGATAAGGCTTAATCTCTTGTAGTTTGACTGAGTAGAAAATTAAATAGCTGCTGGATGCTGCAGACAGGTGTTTGCAGAGAGTCTGCTTTTGCACATTATCACATACCAATTAACACTCAGGTGTGGTAGCACTTTCCATCCTCTCTATACTTCCTTTTAAGTGATCCCCACATAATTTAGTTATGCAAGCAAGATGTGTTCTGCTCTGCCTGTTTAGAGGCATAGGTTGAAAGAAGCTGAAGGAGGTGACTACATTTAAGAAGACATTCCACATGCTGAACTAAAATGCAAGCAGGTTGGCCCTGGTAAAGAAAAATGTTTGCTTGTAAAGAATAGGGATTCAGCTGCACTTTAAGACACTTCTGCAACTATTTCTTTATGTCACCTTCTCACCTAGTCAGGAAAACATGGGAAAACTTGAGAGGTGTATTTTACCTTTGGCAAAAGGCAGAGAGTCTTTGGGGAAGAAGCAAAAGGCCATTTATGCACAGGGGTATTTTCTGAGGTAAGCCAGGATGGACTGGTTGCTCTTTTTAATTTCAGTCAACTAAAGTGAAATTAGGCTTCCTATTGTTTTTGTTTGTCTTCTTTGAGCAAAGTCCTGGACTAGACATGAAAACCCTGCGAACAAATGTGGGCAGACTGCAGGGTCAAGCTGCTGTCTTTTTCGTTTACTGAAAATGAGTGTTTGTAGGATCTTGCAACCATAGTATTTAGGGATTAGATTTAATCTTTAAATTATTTTTAATTAATTTATCCTGAATATGTTAATCAACAACAAAGTTAATGAGTAAATATGGAAGAATATAGGAATATAGGTCTACATATTCCAATGCTCAGTATGTCCTGAATTTCTTTGCAGTTCATATTTAATGAATCTTCCTTTTGCCATTTCCTTTGCCTTATGATCTACTTTTGTGTGCAATGTATTTGAAAACCTGTGGTCTTCAGATTTCTAGCAGGTAGGTGTTTGTATGTATACCTGTACTCCCAATGCTTCTGTTTTACTTGCAATTCCTTTTCCCCTGCAGCACTCTGTTGCCAACAGCAGGATCAGCTGGTGATGCTGGACAGTCCTATTATGGCAGGACTCCTCACTGTGTAATTCCTACACTGAGTCTCCTGTGCTGACTCTGCCAAACAGGCAGAATTTTTACAGCTATATTAATACCTTCCCAAGTTCTGCAGAGGCGTACAAGATATGTGGGGTTATATCTGTGGCAAAGCTCACTAGTGAAGGAGGGAGCCCAGCAGTTTTATCTTGAAGGTGGCTTTGCATACAGACTCTGTGCTGGTGTGCTACCAAATGGTGCTGTTTGTACCTACACTGTGTCCTTCGTGCAGAGCACCTTATAATGTTTCACAACAAACATCAATTAAAACTGAAGATAACAAGTGTTTTTAACAAATGATTTACAGGACTTGACTCAGAGAGATAAGGGAGGAAAGAAATTACAGTTACAGAGAGCAGCAGAAATGAAGGTGCAACTTCTGACTGCAAGAGATGTTTTCATCCTTAGATGGCTAGGACAGATCCCTATCCAAGAATACTTCATAAATTGCTTTTAGGAAAAGTGATTTACAGATGTCCAGGGCTCTTATATCCTGCTGGTCATGTGGCATAATATTTTGTACAAAGTATAGACACAAATAAATGTTTCTGTTTATGAATATAATATAGTCTCATGCACAAAAAGAATGAGGCTCACAGTCATTAGACATCAGAAAATGTCGGAAACATTAATTTATTTACTTAGAAAATAAGTCAGTCTCCTCTGTATTATATCACCAGTCCATACATGCATCTCTCTTATTTTGAGCTTTCTGACAGGGTACAACAAAAAAATTTCTTAAGAACAGGGGTATACCAGATAAGATCTTCCTGGCATGTTTATAGTAGCACTTCAGGATATGAAATGTATCTTCATTTTTTGCCTTCTGCCTTACCTATATATGTGGAAAATGTTTCTCCTGCATGAGGACAGAAAAGCATTGAAAGATGAGTGTATGCAAGAACACACAAGTGGTTTCCCAAAGATTCTAATCAATCCTTGTTGCTGCTTTTCCTGTGCTCCTCCATGGTAATTAAGAGCTACCACATACATATCTTTCATCATGCTATCTCAATGCATTAAGACATTCCAATGCATCATTCTTTTGTAAAAATATTAGTGAGTAGAAATACATCTCAGGTAATAGCACTGCAAGTGTGGGTAGGAATTCTTCCTCTCCAATGCAGATTTGTTACTGCATGCTATACTGTTCCTTTGATGACAATGAAATTTGTTCCACCATTTCATCATCAAGGTTCAGAGCTTGCTTTTTAGCTTTCTGTCTTTATGCAAGTCAGTCTCCTAATCATCCAGATCACAGATAATTGTTGTTCCCACCACCTCTATCTGGCATCTTTGAAAATGTTACCTTCTCTCTCATCTAAATGTGGGGATTTTTTGTAAGTTAGAGACCACATGTGAATAAAAGTGAAACAGAAAAATAAAATAATTGATTTAATAAGTAAACTATCAATGTTTTAAGCAGTGTAAAATCATAAAGGAAAGATAGTGTCTTAAGCTATCTGTGTTACTGTCGATAAGAAACCCACCAGTTTCAGAAGAAATATCACAAGTGTCAGAAAGTTCCACAAGCAGGAAAGAATGGAAACACCATAAGAATAAATACATTTGTTAACTTTCTTGTAAAGGTTGTTTCCAGGTGTCATCACTTCTGTGAAAGTTCCTATGTTGGCAGAGGCATAAATGAATATTCTTTTGTTGTTATTCGGACAAGTGTAATAAAATAAACATTGTGAGCTGAGGGGAGAAGTTGTTTAGTTTTTTTTCTTTTTTATGTCCAAATCCACCTGAATATACAAAGACTGCTGCTTGCCCAGGTTCTTAAATACAGGTGTGTTTGTTGGATGTAAATAAAAGTGGAATATGGTTTAGTGTAAATGTTCCTCTTGCAATGGTTAACATGGAAAAGAAACCAGAGATCAGTAGTCAGTCTCCTAGAGAAATGCTTCACTTCCTTCACTTCAGCATCCTGTAAGGGATAGATCTTTCCAGAATGTGTCTGTAGTTGCTGTATAACTTTGCAGAGATTATTCTGACTGCTGCAGAATCTTCCTGTGGTTACCTTTGAGCTGGATCATCTGTATACAGTTGGCAATATAGAGTTACATATAAAACATCAATTAATATGTAGAAGTTTCTAGACTTGATGAAAGAAATGGCAGATTCCTTAGGTAAAATATTCAACCATAGCTGGGAGTTGTGTAATCTGGTGCTGTATCAAATACTTCCACCATATATTTTGAATGCAAGACACAGTTCAACTGTGATGTCAGTTAGGACTTCAGTGAAAGGGTGACCACTTCTGCCATTTCAGACTTTGATTTTATGGAGATGAAAATGTTGTCAACCAAGAAGCTGAAACATCTTTAGGAAATTAGGCTACTGTTGTTGTATATGGTGAATTTAGAACTAAGAGAATTGTTAATAAGGTTTCTTTATGATGGAGGCTTTTAGCAATGTAAACAGAGACAGAAAACATAGAAATTTTTGCCTTGTAGGAAGCCCTTGAGTATGCTGTTAGCATCAAATGCAAACAACATTTAGTCATTAGTGACCTGCTCAGCTGTTTGGATCAGTGACCTGAAGGAGATAGACCTATTACCAATCCACTAAAATCCGCACTTACAGTGAATCTTCAGCTCTGATACATTAAGAAAAATCACTGCCGTGTGACCATCAAACTCACACTTATGCTTATGAGATGGTCTGTGATCCTGTGTCTCAGCTTGCAGAATGAACTATGGGAAAGCTCCCACCAGCTATCAAGAATTCATCTCCTGAGCATGCCTTGCCTGTTTGCGTAGGGACACAGGCGTTGATGCCCGATGAGAGACAGACCTGCTCAAATCTTACCAATTTTGCAATTGTCTCACCCTCTAGTGGCTTGTCTTGGAAACAAGATGTAAATGATGGTTAAATTTGAGTGTTGGCAGTTAAATTCTGGGATGTGTTTCCCTGCATTTTCAACTGACAACTATATGTGGATGTACTTGCAAACTACAGTGCAGTGACTAATTCCAGTCTGCCTAAAATTGAGATGCTGCCCACTACTCTGAAGATCTTGATTACAGAGAATGTCAGGTAGAATAGGATTTTCCACTGTTTTCACTATTTATATAAGCTGGCCAGAACACTGTGTATGGCAGTTTGAAGGGGTGGTGCTTTGATATTATTCATATGGAACATAACATCCTTTTTAGTATGTGCCTGAGACTTGTGTTGTTGAAATTAGGCCATAAACTTTGTTCTCAGAGAAGCGTGCACGCTGTGTGTTTACGTGGCACAGTGTCAGTGTGAAGCAGTGCACTAAGTTTGTTAGATGCTTGAATAGATTTTTTTTTTTTTCCCTTGAGCTCTGTTTCTTCATGCTAATAGGAAAATATTCTCCTTAAAAGCTTTTGACGTCCTGTGTATTTATTTGTAAGACCTATGTGGACATCTGAATAGTGATACTTGAACAAAAGAATTAATGGAAGCACGTGATTAGGCAGAGTTTTGAATCTTCACTGCGGCACACTCTTGGCATTCAAATTTATATGCCAGAGACTTTTGTACCTACAGTGGATGGAGATACAACTTTTAATACCAGATGGCAGGTGAAAATCAAGTTGCTTGGATTTACAGAGATTCAGAAGTACAGATCTATTTTATGCTGATTGTTGTTTCTGCCAGAAACATAGGTTGTGTGACAAGTGTGCTGAAAATGCATTGCTTCTCATACAAGCAAAAGTGAGGCTAGTACAGTATAGTCATTAATTTGTGTTATTTATTTCAGCTTTATTCCACTACTGCTCTTGCATTATCTATTTAGGTAAACACATAGATCTCCAAGTCCAGAGAAAAAATGTTGTAAAGTTGTAAAGCTGGGAGCTCTTGCCAGATAAAAATCATCATGAGTACTTATAGCTTCTGCAGTCTTTCTTCAACTCTCCGTCTCCTTGCAGATAATGCTGAGATAGTTTTTGCACTAATCAGCATATACAAATAGGTGTTTTAACTTTCTGCAGTAACTGTTTGTGAAAGTCAGGGGTTTGTTCTTCTTGAAGTGAGAATTACTGCAAGAAAGCAAAGAAGAAAAACTCATTAAAATGAGCAGCTATCTGTAGCAACATAAAACACACGCAAGAGTTGCTTGTGTTGCAGAAGGAGTGGTGTTTGCATTTGGCATTCAAAACTTCTGTACTCTGCTGTGTTAGGGGTCGGAGCCTTAGTTGTAAGGAGGTCTAAGGTGCATGAAGCAGCCAGTATGGTATTATTTGCTGGTTTTGTTCATTTTACATAGAGATCTCTTTTCTGAAAGGATTTTGGATAGAACTAGCAAAAATTAGATTGTGAAATGAGTTGCCATGTGTTCTCTTGTTGCCGATCATGATAGTTGTAAATGAGATGTGAATTTTGAAAACTAGTAAGGGATGCTAGAAGAAGGAGAGGAAATGTCTTCATCTGAGAGTGTTGCTATTTAGCACAGATTGACTGGCTTCTGCTTCTGTCACGAGTTTAAGACTATGAGCGCCCTAAAAGTGGTTTGTTTGTTTATTTCTTAATAATAGGGGTGTGGTAACTAGAGGTTCCCTGAGTGATTCAGGTGCTTTCCCAGGCTCTGATGATATTCTGTGTCTGTTTGCATCACAAATTCAAATGCAGTACAAATAGAGTAATTATTCTGTCTCTAAAGAACTCGATTAATCTTCCTGTCTGCACACAGCAGAACTGTTCCAGCTCAGGTTTGTTTATATTACACCAGAAGATATATATTGTATTTGGACAGAGGGAAGCCCCCATTATGGAAAATGCACAAGTCATTGGAGCTGGTGGACCATAAATTTTGGGTGGAAGTTTGTTACTCACAGGTAGGATTCCTTGGAAATTGTGTCCTTTTAAGGGTGGCTTTTGGATAAGGATGTGTAAAAGGGTGCTGACTGACAGATCTCATTTGCTCCAGCCAATCTGATTAGATCAGACAGGCAAGAGCAAAAGGGAAAAAAAAAACAACCAAAGGAGCAAGTTGCTGGTAAGGGAAACTTGCTCTGGGAAGCAAAAGCGCAATGACAGAGCTGGTCGAGAGGTGACACGAGAATTTGCAGGGATGGAGGAGCAAGAGAGTTTGTGAAGGAGGGCAAAAATAGCTATGGAAAAAAGGAAGAAAACATTCTATAACCAGCGTCAAAAAAGGTTATTGTAGGGTAAAGAGAGAGATCAAAAGGAACTTTGTTTGATGACAATAGATTTGCTAGATTTATTTGAGATTTTATTCACTGTTCTTTGACTTAATGACACTGAAAAAGCAATCACATACATGCAAAACTTCTCAAGTATTTTTTGTGACCGGCTTTTTACCATTAATTTAGATACCGTACCTTTGGACCCTAACATTTTGTGATGAGAAGTTCTATTCCGTGATATAACTATGTAATCTGTTGTATTTTGTAATTTTTTTCACTTCCGTAAAATTTATAGCTGTAACTTGCTGCTCCCTAACCTTGAAGTGTAATAGTTTCATCATCGAGTTGATGCCATGTTTCCTGTAGTGACACAGAAGTAATAACATAAAAATAAGGCCAGATTTTCAGAAGAGCTTGTGTCTTAATGACTGTTATGCTCTTTTGAAAATTTAGCAATGTATGCCAAATCAAACCTTAAGGCATTAGAATCTAGAATCTTGCTCTCCTTGGTTTTCCAAGAAGGACAGAGAAAATTTGAGTATTGCTTGAAAATTATTATATCTGTCCTTTTAAACTTCATTTTAATTTTGGAAGGATGGGAAATGCCACATCTTTTGGTAACACCATTGTGTTAGATTTTGTTACTCTTAATCTGAAGATTTTTCAAAGTAGCTACTAAATTAATGAGAATGATTTAATATTCAGAAAAATGAATTGCTAGTGAAAATGCTGATTTATGTTGACATAAGTTCTTTACTTACCAAACCAGATTCTCCTTAGACTTACAGGGGATGCTGTAGCTCAGATAGCTTGTGAGCTTGATTTTTTTTTTACACTGTAACGTAACCTGTATTTACTTGCTTGCAAAGATGGATTGGGATACTGCCAATGTAGTAAACCTCAAGTTTAGATCTCAATTTCAACACCATAGAAAATCTAATTTTGAGTACTTAATACCAAAAAATGAAGTGAACACATACGTGACATGACATCATGAATCGGTATCACTTATTCTGCTGTTCCAAACTTGATCACACGATTTTGTCCAAAGTAGACTTTATGCTAAATCAGATTATTCTGATTTCTTTGCAGTTCTTTTGATTATTTCTTTGCGGCTGTCAGAAAGTCAGAAAAACAAAAAAGTCCATGAAGTCAATGCAAACAAAGTACTATGGGTGTTACTTAATTAAACAGAATTGCAATTGCAAGTTCTTATCTTATCTGGAAGCATTGTATTTCTAAGATATTTTATATTAAGGCATGAAATTCCACCTTCTGGGCCAGAGGAGGATTATAAAATGAAATGTCACTTCTGAAAATTGCGCTTGATATTTAACATGTATTAGAAGTTTTTAAGTTTCAGCTATTTATAAAAGATAGAAGAAGAGACTTTTACTCTCTTTTACTAAGGGCACATATTTCACAGTAAAATCTGGTATAATAAACTATGTGTAATTTAAATACTATGAATAGTTGGGGGTTTCTTAAAGGTTTTTTTTTTCCCTGTAACATCATTGCCATGTAGAGGTAGCATTCCTTTCTGCCATGAGACACCAGAGAAAAAACAAGTAAAGTTTACAGATTTCTGAACTTTGTATGTGTTTAAAAAAACCCAACGCTTTAAACTGTGCATAAAATTCTCATTCCCAGAAGTTTCAGCTGAAGTATATGAAAATTTTCAGTTGTACCTTATAACATGCAGTTATTTCAATCCTGAGGTGATTTAGCCAGGAACTAAGCAGTTGTTAACATAAGGTCATTGGAGAAATCTAAGCAAGTGGGTCATTCCATAAAATGACTCCCAAATCATAATAAAATTAAAAAGTCTCTTCAAAGATCTGACCCAAATTTTTCATTTTGGACAATTAATATTTAGTCCAAATAAGGAAGCAAGTCAATCACTGTTATTTCATGTCTGACACCATATGTACAAGCACGAATTTTCACTATGAATATATTACCTTTCAGCACCCCAACCAAGTAATTAAAATAGGCAAAGCTTTATAAGGGATCCAGGAACAATAGGCTCCTGCTTTCCTTTGGCTCACAGTTGTGTGGTAGAAAAAGCTAGAGTAGTGTCTGGAAATGCTGCAGTAGGTGTTGAATAAAGGTTTTGGCAGCTTGTATAAGGTGAATTCTCCAATTCCCAGTTTGTATTCTGTCTTCTAGTGGAAATCCGAGTATTCACATGTTCAACAGGATTTGTTTTGACACAGGCATATCATTATCTCTGTGGGGCCAGGTTCTGTGAATCATCCCAAGATTTGCTTTGGAGTCATTAGAAGGGAAGCACTTGGTGGTTTGTGATTAGCCATCAGCTTTAGTTGGAGTTAAATTCTTTACAGTTTTGTTAGGCCTGTCCTGGGGCCAACTTGAGTGCTGCTGAATAGGAGAATCTAGTAAAGTTCTCATTTTGAACCTGTTCTATTATTTATAATGAATAATATAATATTTTATATGGCAAAACAGATCAAGAATCAAGACTGGAGTGCCCTGTTGGACGGTTACAGGCTCTTCAACAGGAATAGGCAGGGCAGAAGAGGTGGAGGGGTGGCACTGCATGTAATACAATGTATGGAACTCAGTTGGCAATGGCACAGTTGAGAACCTCTGGGTGAGAATCAAGGGGCAAACAAATAATGTGGATGTCATCTTGGGAGTCTGCTATGATCTCCCAGCCAGGATGATGACACCAATGAATTACTCTGTGAGGAACTAAGCGACACTTCCAAGTGAACTGCCCTCGTCTTTAATCAGGGCCATCAACTTCTGAGAAATTACCTGGAAGCATCACACAGTGGGTACAACCTGGGCCAGAAGATTCCTAAATAACCTGGACGACAACCTTGTGGAACAGGTCCTAAGGGAGAAAACTCAGAAAGACGCTGTCCTTGGTCTGCTGCTTGTCCACAGAGCAGATCTTGCGAGCGAAGTGGATATTGGTGGCTGTCTCGACCACCGCAACCACAGAGTGATCAAGTTTAAAATCTCTGTTGACAGGAGGAGAACTGCCAGCAAAACCTCAACTCTGGACATGAGGAGAGCAGAATTCAGGCTGCTCAGGGAATTAGTAAGGTCCCCTTGGAAAACTTTTTTGCGGGTGCTGGGGTCCACCAGTGCTGGTCACTTTTTAAACATCACCTCCTAAGGGCATAGGAGAAGGCTTTTCCTGAGTTTCAGAAGTCAAGCAGGTGAGGCACAAGGCCAGCTTGGCTGAGCAGGGATCTTCTCTTGGAAATAAGGGGAAAAAAAGAAAGGTATGTGTGCAGTGAAGTAAGGTCAAGTGATGTTGGCAAAATTCGGAGATGCTTCTTGCCACTGTAGGGGAAAAATTCATGCAAATAAAGCTCAAATGGAGTTGAAGCTGGCCAGAAATGTGGTGGACAACAAAAAAGAGTTTTTTCAAATATATTAATGGCAATAGACAGTATAGAAATATCATTGTCCTGTTACAGAATGAGGATGGTGACCTCACAGACAGGGACAGAGACAAGGCAGAGATGTTTAATGCATTCTTTGCTTCCATCTTCAACACAGATTGTGGACCAAGGGGGTCTCAGTTCCCTTAGAGCTGCAGGACCATGACTGTGAGAATGAACAACTCCCAGTCAACCCTGAAATTGTGTGGCATCTACTGCTTTAGCTGGATCCCTACAAATCTGTGGGACCAGATGGGATTCATCCAAGAATCTTCAAAGCACTGGCTGATGTCATTGCAAAACCTCTCTCAATGATTCTTGAGCAGCCTTGTGAATCCAAAGAAGTCCTAGCTGACTGGAAGCTGGTGAATGTTGTCCTGATTTTCAGGAAGGGCGAGAAGAAGAACCCTGGAAACTACACGCCTGTCAGTCTCACTTCAGTGCCTGGTAAAGTTACGGGGAAGATTTTTCTGGGAGGTGTTGAAAAACACCTGAAAGGTGATGCAGTCATTAGTAACAGCCAGCACAGTCACATGAAAGGAAAGTCCTGCTTATCAAACCTGATTTCCTTTTATGGCAAGGGTAACCCACCTAGTGGATCAAGGAAGACAGTTGTTATAATCTTTTTGGACTTCACTAAAGCTTTTGATATTGTCTCTCACAGAATCCTTCTGGACAAAATGTCCAGCACACAGCTGGATAAACACATCAGGTGGTGGGTGAGCAGTTCGCTCAAGGGTTGAGCACAGAGGGTGATAGTGAATGGGGGAACATCAGACTGGAGACCTGTCACTAGTGGGGTTCCACAGGGCTCCATCTTAGGCCTTGTGCTCTTCAACATCTTCATAAATGACTTGGACACAGGACTGGAAGGGATGCTAAGCAAGTCTGCAAATGACACAAAACTGGGAGGAGCTGTTGACTCCCTTGAAGGCAGGGAAGCCCTGCAGAGAGACCTTGACAAGTTGGAGGATGGGGCAATCACCAACCATAGGAAGTTCAACAAGGGAAAATATTGGATTCTGCACATGGGATGGGGCAACCCTGAATGTACATACAGACTGAGGAAAGAGAGGCTGGAAAACAGTGCTATGGAAAGGGACTTGGGGGTCCTGGTCAATGGAAAGTTGAATATGAGTCAGCAGTGCCCTGGCAGCCAGGAGGGCCAACCATGTCCTGGGGAGCATCGCCAGCTAGTCGAGGGAGGGGATTTCTCCACTCTGCTCTGCACTGGTGCGGCCTCACCTTCAATATTGGGTGCAAGTTTGGGCACTGCAATATAAGAAAGACATTAAGCTATTAGAGAGCATCCAAAGGAGGGCAACAAAGATGGTGAAGGGCCGTGAGGGGAAGCCATATAAGAAGTGACTGAGGTCACTTGGTCTTTTCAGCCTGGAGAAGAGGAGACTGAGGGGAGACCTCATTGCAATCTGTAGCTTCCTCGTGAGAGGAAGAGGAGGGGTGGGCACTGATCTCTTCTCTGTGGTGACCAATGACAGGACCAGAGGGAATGACCTGAAGTTGTGTCGGGGGAGGTTTAGGTTGGATATTAAAAAAAGGTTCTTCACCCAGAGGGTGGTTGGGCACTGGAACAGGCTTCTCAGGGAAGTGGTCACAGCCCCAAGCCTGACAGAGTTCAAGAAGCATTTGGATGCTCTCAGGCACATGGTGTGACTCTTGGGGATGGTCCTGTGCATGGCTAAGGGTTGGACTTGATGGTCCTTGTGGGTCCCTTCCAACTGGGTATATTCTGTGATTCTTTTTTTGTAGAGGTAATTAATTCCAGATTTAAGAAGAATTAAATTTGATTTTCTGAGAGGGTTTTTGTGTTAGATCTCTTGGCATTAAAAATGAAAGGAAACTTCATAGTAAAAATTACTGTAGAGCCTGATAACATTTGGAACTTATGAGTAAACATATTTAGATGAGAAAAATAGGGTCACTGCTTCATTGTCATGAAATGCATTATTGTAGAAGATCCTTAGGGACAAGTAACTTTCAGGAAAGCAGTAGGAAGTCTAGAAACAACAATACACATTTTTCTTAAAGTTAATAGGAGCTGCCCCCCACCTAGCAATGAATGGTTTGTGGAGGCTAGATGAATTCTTAAGAGCTGGGCTTGTCAATAATGCTCCTTGAACTTGATTCATCATCATTTGGTCTCTTCTGTTTTTCCCCCAGTACCTGTTCCTACTGTGCTGTACAGCTTACAGCTTTCTCTTATTTGCTCTCATCCCCTCCTTCCTACCTTCCAGAGTGCCAACTCTCTGCCCGCTTGGGATTTGGCTGTGCTGTACAGTTTTGCTAATGGGTATGGTAATCAGGGTAGAAAGGAAGTAAAGTCAGCCTTCTTAGGAGAATAACACATGAATACATTAATGTGCAGCTTGAAAGGGACCTACAGTCCTGCCTTGTGTCATTTATAGGGCTGCTGTTAGATCTTTTGTGATTTCTCAGAGTATCACGTAGCAATTTGTCCTAACCATGGGATGTGTTATATAAGGGATGAGAAAGGTTATCTTGTGACAACATCACAAGTAATGCACATCATGACTGTTCGTGTGGTATCACCTCTTACTTTAAGAATGCACAAACACAGAGGGCTCATAAGAGATTTACATAGGAACTTTTTCTCAGGCACATAATGATATGCAAATATCTCGGGATCAAAGGTAAGTCAAAGAAAAATGGTACTCACTAGAATAAGTCAGCTCAGCTATCAGCCTGAGTACATGACAGACCCACAGGCATCTCCAGAGCTGTCAGCTTCACTGCCTGTAGAGCCCACCAAGGGGCCAGATGCTGCTGCAGGATGACTGTTTTCAGCAGCTTGGCATCTGGGCTCTGTGATGACCTGTGTGTCAGGTTGGAGTGGGAGCTTTCACCGTGCTGTGAGGGATGAACAGAAAGGAAAACAGATTTTCTGAGGTTAATGGTAATTAAAAATAAATTGTTGTGGCTGGTTTTAAGCCAAGTTCTGCCTGCCAGTTATTAAAGAGCAAACCCACCTCAAAAAAGAAACCTGAAGCTTTGCTGTATTTAAAAGCACACATTTAAATGACACACAATTGCTGATTATTTCTAGATTTTGAGCAAAAGTAGGAAACGTATCCATAGCGCTGTATACACATATAGAAACTGGCTGGCCTGAAATTGAAGACATACTTTAAAAAGAAAAGAGGAAATATTTGATTTTGTTTTGTTGGGCTTGGAGGTAAAAAAATGTTTCGTTTTTTAATCTCTTTTTTTAACACAATAAATACCCACGGAAGTTGCTACAGTCCACAGTCCGGGGAGAGATGCCAGGTGTTACCCTTTCTGAGTATGGTAGCTGCAGGTGCAGATAAGAACTGCATTGGGTGGGCTTTGATTAGGGTTGAGGAAGTTTCTTCTTTAGCAGTCAGGGACATTGTTTTGTCTGAATGCACATTTCACAAGTGAGTAAGTTCAACCCTAAGCAGGGGACTAACACATAACCAGTAAATCACTTGGATCCTGTTTAATTCTAAAATTTGCACATGCATGTGCCATTTGGACAAAAAAGTCTGTAATTTGGGTAAGAGAATTTGATACCTGCAATTGCAAATTACTGTGTTGAGGTGTTCCTCAAACATGAGGGTCTTAATTTTCAGTTTGATTCATCTAATAAATTTATTTTTTTTTACTAAATCTGGCTTCGTAATTTTTTTTGCCTATGAAAACAAACTAGAGTTATTTTGGTTGACTCATGAACGGTTGGAGAAGCACTTCACAACATTTCAGAATGCATTCAGAAGCTACTGGAGATGCAGAAAAATCAAATGTGTATAAAAGCCTTTAAATGTGGGCCAGCTGTTTGCTGTAATCCTCTCCAACCCGACAGCCCTGTGCCCCAGTGAATTATTCTAAAGCATATTCTAGACAGGAGAGTTAATGGCCAAAACAAGAGTATAACAGACTTTCCAGTATGTTTATGACTACTCCCCAGAAACCACTTTATATTTTCATAAATGTTAGTTTTTCTAGATTTACTAACAACAGCTGAAAATTTAAACCTAATGAGGTTTACCCATGCAGGGATTGTCTAGTGAAAGAAAAAAACATGAAAGCACAGGAAAACATGTGATAGGGACTGAACTGGAGTTAGTGGGTTTGTTACATTTATTTAGCAGATAATAAAAAAGAGTAGCCTGGAAAACTATTTTTGGGGAAATTCTAGCTCTGCTGTGATGGACTTTATTCAGTTTGCAGTCTGGAGTCAGATTTTCTCTTTAATTAGTGTCTACTGTAGTTTCTGAGTTATCTTTCAAGATACATTTTCATTGACTGTAAAAGAAGCTGAATCAGATTAATAAGCTGACCCTTTCATAATTTCTGAACAAATGATTCCACCGATAAATATATAATAGTCATAATATGACTGTCAGTTTTGATGGTGGAGGCAATAAAATAATATTGCACCCTGTCAGGACACCTTTTGAAATTCTAATAGTAATAATAATTAGCTAATTAGAGCCAGTGTTTTTCCAGTACTAGTATGTGCTTTCCTTCTGTTAAAGAAGTAAACAAAAACATTTAATAAAATTGGCATAAATTGTTGTTAGCTGGTTCAAGAAGTTCCAGTTACTTGTATTTCTCAGAATATCTTAGAATCATAGAACCATTTGGATTGGAAAATACCTTTCCCAACAAAGAAAGCTAATATATAGTTACAGCTGTGTATCACAGCTGTGTTGTCTCATGAAATCCTGATTTGGATGGAAAATTAGTGGTTCAGATAATTTCCTAGATATTAAAAAAACCCAAACCTGAACATGGGCTGGTTTATCTGATGCATGTCTCTGCTTTGTGTGGGCAAAATGTTAGAAGAATGGAAAGGGGAAAACCCGCATTGGTACACGTTGCTCTTAGAAGCTGTAGATGTTCATCCTTGAAGGTTTTCGAGACTCAGCTGAAAAAAAATCCCTGAGCAACCTGGTCTGGATTCAGTATAAAATGCATGGAGCAGGGAGGTCCCTTTCAGCCTGAATGACTAATTTTCTGATTCTATAAAAATGTGAGCTTGTAAAAAGAAGTAAATATTAAAGGAAATGTTGGGATTAGAGAATTTCATAAAGATTAAACGACAACCTGTCTTTGCTTAGGGAAAAAAAAAAAGATTCCCTGTGCCCTTCAGGGACTCACAGAGGGTTGAGATTGTTCCAAAAGCTTTCACATCTTTAAGTTCCTGCTGTAGGGACTGATATTAGAACATTGAAGATGACTCTGACACATCGTTCACAGCAGGTAACTGCATCCAAAGTTAGCAGTGTGCTGAATGATGTCATATCACAGTGGGCAAAGAAGTACTAAGTTATTACCTCTGACTTAGCCAGAGGAAGACTGAATCAATGAAATTATTGGACAGGAACTTTGGAAAGAGGAAATGACTGAACACATTTTTTTTAATACAGTATATTTGTACAGCTGTGGCTGTTTAAACTCCTGACATAGGCTAAAATGTTTGGCCCATAGGTGGTGTTTCAGACACCCACTTCTGTAATTCCAGAGGCTTCACAGTTTTGCTTGTTTTATTTTAAATCTCTACTGGTGTCTTTAGAGGATCTCCTGCACTGATATCTGCTGTCCACAAGGATGCATATCTCTCATTTTTGCATAAATGCTACTTAGTATCACTAAATTACTTAAAAGTAGAACCGCTCTGGAAACTTCTAAGGTTTATGACAGAAAAATTACTGTTTATGTTGCCCAAGTCAAGGAAAAGTGATTTATCAAATCAAAATACTTGCTTAGAGTTGGTCAGAGGCTGATCTGCCTCAGCTAGCAAGGTATTCCATAGAAATTTGTAGTTCAATAATTTATGTCTTTGCTTTCCATTGTACACCAGACTTCTATACCAAGCTTTTTGGCAGGAAAACATGTTTTGGTATCTGGTGGTACCTCCTCTGGCAAGAGCCATCAGAATGCCTCCAGAAAACCCACTGCTCAGTATACACTATAGGGGACTTTCTAATTCGTCAGTTCTGATAGCAAGAGTTCAGCAGTTGGATGAAGAACAACAAAGTTAAATTTACCGTGGTAAAGTCAGAGAGGATTCCCCTGTGCAGACAGAGTTACTCGTAATTCCTTTCCCTCAAAACAATCTCGTTGTGTTCTATTTTCACAAAATTTTGTTCTTTAAGTAAAAATATGTTTCTCTGCTTCCTGATGATTAGAAAATGTTCATCCTTTCGACATTTCTTTTTGGATAGAGATTAGACCAGTTGTGTCTGTCATCCTAATAATGGATTACGAAAATTTTCTGTCTCTGAGGATTACTGTATGAGCAATTGAAAGACTACGTTGTATGCAGAGAGTTGCACCTTTCTGGTGAGGCCTGTTATAAGCACACTTCCTAGTGTCCCATTGCCTTTTACTCTGTGAAAGTCCACTTATGCTGCCAGTTCCTGACTTTACTGCTGATAGGCAATTTGATCTGGATGTCATCTCTCCTGTCTCCAGTCACATGCTGTCAAAACTGTCATTGTTTTGGAAGAGTGCAACTTGATGAAGCGATGAATCAAACAGGAAGATCAAGGAAAAAGAAGCTTTCAGAGATGAGGGGACCAGAAATTCCTAAATGCATTGGGTTTATCACAAGTTTGAATCTTTTAAAAATAGACTGTGGAATTTTTTATATTCAAGAAATAATGCCGTAACCATAGTGATGTCAAACCCAATTACATTTTTATAACTTTTTCCATCCAGATCTTTCTTTACTGTGTAGAGGATAAAGAATGAAAGGTTAAATAATAATAAAAAATAATAAAAAAATAATTAAAAAAATAAATAAAGGATGGACTCTGTTGTAAGAGGTAGCTTACACTGAAAATGCTTTTACAATTAGCAGCATGTCCCTTTATATAAGAGGAAAAAAGAGATCCAAGAATGGGTATTCCTAAAATAAAACAATGGCAGAAGAAGTTATTATTTTTCCAGAAGTGCTCAGGTGAAAGCACATGGGTATATCTGGAATTAATATGAAATTATATGCATTGGATTAGAATAACAGTGGTTCTACCTCCAAATTGGAAGTCTGAGAAAGACACTCCCTTCAGAAACAAAGCCTGAAATTTACCCATGTTTTGTTATTTGATAGCGTACATAAGTGTGAACCTCTGTGTTGCACTTTACATGAGCTCATACACTTTTTTTTTCCTGTGCAGCTCTGTTTGTGCAGATCTCTGAGTCAAGAGAATGATTTAATAAAGTAGAAAGATATATGCAACGTCGATAGATGATAGTAAACTGTGAAGTAACAGATTTGGAAAGCTGGGAAATTGGCCAATATTGATTTCAGACAACACAAGGGAAAATGCTTACTTTATGTACGTATAAAGTTATGGATAAGTATTCAGTTTGCATTGTCTTCCACTATTAAAGGTCACAAATAATGATCTTTGAGCGTTTCAGCCTTTGCAGGTTTTCATATTCTTCTTGTCCGGCTGTAAAAGTATGAAATCAACGATGTCGTGAGATGAGAGAAAAGACTACAGGAAAAAGAGCTTATGTAGTTACATTCACATCTGTCCATGTTCTCTGGGACATTAGTTTTACTTGGTCTCACTGAACCTATCAAAGTTTATCTAGTACCACCTGCTCAGAAGGGATATCAGCGTTGCTTATCTTGGTCTGTGGCTGTTGTTTATTATTATCAGTTTTGAAATAACTGAGTATGTTAAATTACTGTGTTGTGGTATTCAAATCAGAGACAGACCTAACATGCCGTCTTATTTTAAGAAGTACCTTGTTGTCCATGTTGAATTCACACCATTTAAGAGTGAGAGTAGAGGTACAGGTATAGGTACAGATGTATTTTACTTTACCTGTCAGGCTTTTTATAAAGACAAATCTTGTATGTACTGAAATAAATGTTAAACCTTTCTTCAGCTACTGCAAAATAAGAAATTGGTCAAGAAAAAAATGGGAGGAAATAACCTTGACCAATCCAAGACTTATATACAAACCTGTATATGATAGACACCTTTCTGGTCCATGCAGCAATTACACACTGAAATTCTGACCTTTGGAATTAGAACTCCTTTTGAGTTCTATTATGTAAAGATGTAGTTTGGCCATAAAATCCTTATGAAAATTTATGAAAGAAATTTGACTGAATGAGTCTGGTGGATAATTTAGGAAGTTGAGTATCTGAGTTATTTCCCTGAATTTATATCTCAGCATTTCTCTGAAGTGATACCACTGCCCCATCTTTGTGATGCCATTCACTAAGTGATCTCACCAGGATCTCCAGAGGATGAATTTTTGCTGTCCCTTTGTCTAACAACAAGAGGGTACAGAATGACCAAGGCTGCCCAAAGTGTTGGGTAACCTTTGCTGTCCACCATAAGAAATCATAAAAGTGTCTGTCTTCTAAATGATAGCAGCCCATGGTCATCTCAGGACCTCAATAACATCTGTGTCTGAATATGCAAAACTGAGACAGACAGTCACAAGCTGTGTATACTAATCACAAGCTTTCAGAACTACATCTGTGTTAAGGCCTTCAAGCAACTGAAAGTAACACATTTATAGTTTTGTCCATTTTCTCCTTTCTTCCTGAGTCCAGCTTTGTGAACTCCAAATATCTTGTAGACTCTTGAAAACTTCTAGGAACAATCAAGGGTAAACATCAATACTTTTTTTTGTGACTTCCTGTGTACATTTAACAACTAAAAAGTTTTCTTTTTTGTACATGTTAGTTGACAAAATTCAAGTTTAGAAATGTCAGTAGCTTACTTGAGTTTGTGCAGCCTTTTGCTTATGAGAGTTGTTGGCTTGCAATTCCTCTGTACTCAGTATGATTTCCTGCTGCCTGCCAAGTGAATATTGGTGCAGTCCTCGCTGTAGGAATATACTGTTGCAATACTTATAAACAACACTTTCACGATAATTATTTTTAGAACAGCAACTTGTCCTTTTCAATGTAAACATTCTTTTTTCCTACCATAGTGGCAATTTTAATGTGGGCAAGCAGTATTCCATTTGATTTTTTGTAGGTGGTATCCTCAAATTACGCATAGATTTCCCTTTCTCTTCCCACCCCAAGTATGCCTGTTTACTTCCAAGTTTAAAAATAAGTTGATTCATATGAAAGGTACTAAATTTTTTTTTCAATAAGGTTGGATTTGTTTGTTTTCTTTCACTATACCATGTAGCTGGAGAACTACTTATGTTTTCATACTTTCAAAGGCTGGTAATTCATTTTTTTTTGCCAGGTAGTATTTAGGTAATGTTCTCTTAGAGAATGTCTTGGATTTTGAATGTCAGAGGTAACTGGTATTGTAGTGGCAGAGTTCAGAAGGTAATGGTTAGGGTCTTGCACTTGTTCTGTCCATCTAGTAAGGTTTTTAGGCACATGCTTAGCTGCAAATATATGAATTGCATGGAATATAAATGCACTTAAAAATGAACTTGAAGGAAGAAGTTGTCTCATGTAATTCCCTCAACATATGCACAGAGCAGAAGTCTGTGACTTCTGAAGAAAAAGCTGCTCTTGTTTCTTGAGCATAAAGAGGGAGAAAATGAGGGAATACACCTATAGAAAAAGCAAGGCATGTGATAGCAAAAATGTGAGACTGTCAGTTATGCCATTACATTAATTCTTTATGTTGCTCCTTTATTTTCTTCCCGTACTCCGCTATTAGTCTCTCAAAACAGGGGTATTTCTGAAATCACAATAATTCAGTGCAAGGATGTATTCTACCTTGCTCCTTGTAAGACCTTAAGTTCATTTGAAGAAAACAAAGTAGGCTTCTAAGTAATTTGGCTACGGCTGAAAATTTTATTTTGCTTTCTCAAAGGGTTTACTTTAGAAAAATATTGGCTTATTCCTATAATTAGTCTTCATTATTAGAATTGTTTGCTTTGAAAGGACTATTAGAAATGGGTTCCAAGGAAGGGTCTGTCACCAGTGTCTGTTTTACTTTTCATTTTATTCTTAGACCCTGTTCAATTCTGTGGTATCTGGGTGTCTGTGTTTACAGAGCATATGATACAGCTCTCTTTCCAACAAATTCTGTTAATGTCTTTTTGCTAAAGTTCCTTCTTTCTGCCCTTACAAAACCAAGGATTTAAGCTACTGCAGTCTAACAATATCAAGAACATCAGAATATGCCAGTAAACTTCTGATAAGCCATTGCTACCACTTCCATTTATCTTTGTCTTTTAGACACCTCAGTGTACTTCACGTACCTATCAATGCTTCCTCTAACAATTGCCTAAATATTTTTCAGATTTAGTAATGCAACAGTGTTCTGATCTGGGTTTATTTAAACAATATATGTGAATGACATTTTTCAGTACTCTTTCTATTTATGTACTATGGTGCTTACTGATAATTAAATCAACATAAATAAATCCTGTTGCTTACTAAATGATGATTTCTTATCCGCTGTTCAATATAAAGACAACTAATCTAATGTGAATAGATAATTGTTGAGCAAGGGCTTCTGAGTACATGTGCAATTCATTTAATATCTCTATGTTCAAGGTAAAGACATGCAATACATAGACAATGGGAACGCTCACAATTTTTGCATTACTGTCTGAAAAACAGAATACATGACCTAAAGAGAGACTTTTTGCAGTGTCTTCTGTGGACACTACAATGGTCTCAACTAAAGAAAGTGTCCTTTTAACTATCAAACCACCCATATTTGCTATTAAGATAGATAATATGTTTATTGAAAGGTTTTAGGTGTGCTGCTCACTAATTCTTTTACTATCTAAAATGGTATTTTTAAATGTCCTTGTTTTTCCCTGCCAATCACATAATCAGTTATTCCCTGTTTCTTTTCTTGTGGGGCTAAGCTGGCTTCCTCGTTTTTGCAGTTCATCAATACAAAACTGATTTGAAGCTGAGCTGTATAATAATAAGCCTTTCAGCAGCCAGGCTTGACACTTGCCTTGTAATTAAGGCCTTGATGGTTGTGTTGATGGCAAATGAAAGAAAATGGCTTTGTTCTCAATTCCAGAGGCTTGATTGCTGGTTCTCGTTCTCACCTGAATTCGACCCATTCTGCATTGTGCACATGATTGCTGGAGTGTGAGTAATTGCAGTGCTGGCAGATGACATTTTCATGAAGCACACTCTGCACTGCTCCAGAGGGAATTTACAGAATTTATAGCTGGAGAAGCTCATCAAACATGGATTTAGGAAATGCCTATGTGAAAAGTGGGAGCCCACAACCAAATATCAGAGCTTTTCTTTTGACATTTGCTTTTACATAAAGGACTGTCTGCAACCTGTTTTACCTTATGGTAGCAGCCTATTCATGACTAGATTTTGTGATTAAGTGCAGTTACTGAAGTTCATTAATGCAATTTTTGCTTGTTTTTTTTGTAATTTTTTGTTTACTTGGGAAAGTAGATGGAAAATGGTTTTCTCATTTCCATTCACATTTTGATATTTCTTTCAACTATTTAAGAATTGTCAGCTTTTGTCATGTAGTTATTTATTGATAACAATGTATGCTTGTTTTTTGTTTAAATCTTATTTTCTCAACCTTTTGCATTACAACATACTTTGTTTAATTTAAATGAAAATGAATGTACATTTTAAATAGTCACAAAGGCTTCTACAATGGAAATAGACTCCAGAATTTATAAATCAGTTCTTTTGAAAAAAAAATTAATGAATTTTATATTGAGGAGTTCACAGATTTCAATGAGGATGTTTTGTGTTGAAAATAAGGATTCGATACTGAAATTTTGCAGTATAGGTGTCATATGCCTTTATATACCTATCCATATAGAGAACATGTGCCTAATCTTTTCTTCCCTCTGCCTTAGTACTTCTGCTTTTTCCTCTCCATCTGACAGTCTTTGTGGCTGTCTCATGTTGACCATGTTCGTGTCTGAGCTCCTGGTCCTTCTTCTCGCGCTGGGACAAGTACCTGTAGGTTGCTGCTGCACTTGTATCTTTCCCAGCACCTGAACCAACAGAAACATTTATGGAATTCTGCTGATCTTTTTCAGTCACAACTGCTTAGGCTGTCACTGACTTTGCATGTGATGATTTGTAGCTGCTGTGACTCAGACATACGCGTCTGTCTGGCAAGCCAGACTTGCTGCACTTGGGTTTTAATATTTCTTGAAGCTTCTCAATCATGGCAAGTAAAGAGCCTTTCCTCCTTGCAATTGATATTACTGAAAGTCCTGAGCAATTGAATGATTGAGGGTTCCAGGTTTTTTTTCTATTAGGCTTATCCCCTAGGAAAAGTTAGTTGAAAAGTCCTTTGAGTTTCCACAATAAATGTTTGATCCAGAGTAGCGCCGATTATTTAAAACACACAGAAAAAGAATTCTAAGGTCTAAGCTGATGGTGTTAAACTGCCCGTTGTTTTAGGGTCTAACTTATCCTCATTTCAGTAATAGAACTCTATATCAATACTAATAAATGACAACAAGAAGAGAATCAATCTAAACTGCTGACAGTTGTTTTAATTTATGCTGTAGTCCTCAGATAATTGGGTAGCACTTTCTAAGTGTCTTACCTAAAGTCATGGTTGTTATGCTGCTGTTGTTTACAAAAAATAGAGGGTTTTTGTAGCCTTGAATAGGAGTAAGATGGAACTAGTTGTTGATTTTATTCATAATAATCTCCTAATATACTTTGACTACCAGTGTTAAATTCTGCTCCTAAACTTAAGTGTTCTTTGGGGACTCACCACATTCAGGTTCAAAACCTCAAAAATATTTAGACTTTTAAATCTTTTGAAAATCTGAGTCTCAGAGAGTCACTTCTTGTCACTGAAGCCATGAAAATAATCACACTCAGGTGTAAGGCTCAAGAATTGAATTCAGAAGTCCGTAGTTCATCAGTGCCTCTCTTACAGCTGAGGTGCAGCTTTCCTGAACACTGGCTAACGCTCCTCTTGCAGGAGTGTTAGGGACCCGTGACCAGCAGGGCAGCCTGAGCTGCAGTCCTGCTCTCAGCGTGTTCCTCTTCCAACAGTCTCTCTCTTACATTGTGATTTGGGTATCAACTCAGCCCTAAGAGGGGAACCTGCTGTTACCTTTCATAGCACCTGGAACAAAACAACCCATACCTGTCTGTGACTTTTAGTAGAGAAAGGCCAGGTTGTCAACCTCTGTGTCCATAGTCATGACCCGGACTTAGAAAATGATTTTATTTGTGGGAATGAGACTTGGGTCAAAGAAGAACATGGTGAGAAAACCCTGAGGATCTTCAACTGTTTTTCAAATCTGTTGCAAAACAATAAACTGTGAGGAAAGGAATGAAAACAATAGCCTGTGAACTAGAGATGTGGCAGTGAACAGAGGCATTTGAAACTTGCTGAGGTGACAAGAAAAAACTGGCTGATACCATTACCTTAATCACAGTGATGGTCCGAGTCATACTGGGCATGGTGATCAAATATTATGTTATGCAGGCTGGTTTGGGGTAATACTAGCATCTAAAACAGCAACTGTAATGTTAAGAATCGCCTTAACGCTTTATTGTAGAAATTAAAATATTGCAAGTGATGAAAAATGTTCAACTGATACTCCTACAATCTTGCCACTACCTCTGGTACTTAGTTGAAAGCTTCATCTTATGTTAATAATCTTCTCTTACCCTATTTGTAACCTTTACCTTTTACACACATACCTCATTACCTTTGTCAACCAGATATCATATAAGAACTGCTTTAATCTTCTCTAACACCCATTTAATGCTTGCTTTTCTGCTTTGTTTTCCTCAAACTTCTCCCACTTGCCTCTGTGACCCAGCCCTGAGACATCTTGTTTTCTTTCCCTGATCTCTCCCTCTGGCTTGTCTCTCTGCTTTGCACTGTGTCTTTTGCTTGACAATACAAAGGTGGTCTTCAACATCTTATCACTGGCTCTTAATTTCTTTTGTCTCTTATATTCCCTTCTGTCGTTCACACATAGGGGAGAGAGGGTGCTTGTCTCCTGCTGTAATTTCAGATTCATCATGAGATGACTTTTTGGCATGTGTCAGGGAGCTGACTGTTGGTCACCCATGGCACAGGCTATTGCATGAAACCATTGACTATTTTAATTCTTTTTTTTCCCTCTTTCTTTCTTTTTTAAGTCTTAAACAATTTTACAGTAAAGGGAGGCTGGTTCTGCCTCTTCTCTGCCTGTTATAAAGGCCAGTGTTTTCTCTGGCACCACACAGGATATTATGCTATTCCCTCCTGTTTTGTGATTTTCCAGCCTGTACAGTCATCAACAATTGCTTGTTTCCATGGAGAAACCTAAAGTTCTTGGACAATACAATGAGTGTGAGAAGTTCTGTGATTCAAGGGAGGTGATGAAAGGACAGAAGCTTCCTTGTTCCATTTATAAATACTAGTATTCCTGTGGTTTTTGTTACATTTTCCTTTAAACCAGCACCTCTCTTTGTAATGGCCTTATAAATCTTTCTGAATCTAAATAGAATTTAAACTTGTCTTATGTTGCAGTATCTCTTAATCCATAAGATATTTATTCAACACCTGGTCTACCTGCTAGTCAAGCATTTTTGATTTCTTTATCTTTTGATACAAATTAAGCAGCACAGGTAAAACATGCTGTAGTTTATAAGATAATGGATTCTTATTGCGATATAGTTTTTGTACTTTTGGGGACAAGTTGTACACCTGTTGGTGTATCTGCATCTGCAGATTGTTCTTCCATTCATGAATGCTCTACATTTACTCTACCAATATGCTTTTACAGCTCTTTGATATGCAGTTCCGACCATACCTGATACATCAGCACACCTTAGTGTTTTGCTTTTGACACTATTAAAAACCAGTCTGATGTAGGAACTTGCCCTGCAAATATCCCATGACCCCTTTGAGGTCTCCTGTACCAGTATCAGAGGACGTCAAGGCTTTGTCCTCTCAGTGCATATGTTCATAAGCATATTTCAGTTTCTCTCTATTTGCTGTTGGGAGTTTTGTGTTGTCTTTGTGTTCTATAGATGTTGTCCTGTCTGTCTCCAGCAAACCGTGGGATACCCAAGCTTTGCATCTGAGGCACTGCTTTAAGTAGTGGTATGAGTTATTGTTCTCTTACCTGACAGCACTAGTGAAATATAAGGGGGAAAGAATATTTTTCTGAGCTAATGTCATCTGAGAGATAGTCTGAAACCATAAATCACTTAAAAATAAGAGAGCAATAGCCATGGCTACATTTTACTGTGAATGCAATTTGGGATTAATTTAGTGCTTTAATCCATTCACAAATAATTTGTGAAGAAAACTGTTCAGTAGGACCATATTCATTTTTCTCAAGTGTTTTCAATTGTTCATACAGACAAATATCAGTCTCAGGTACAATACAGGACCTTTTAAGTCACCATCAAACTGAGACACAGGAACTGTATCCGATGTGGAAATATAGTGTGGTTCCTGGATCAGGCTCTATAGCTTTAATTTTGGTGTACTTAAAAGGTTACTTCAGTACTTCCTTATGTTACAGTATGCTGAGTGTTGCACTTTTACTTTCATTTTGTTCAGAAGATGTTCTTGCTGTTAAACAATTTTGGTTAAGGATTAAAGGAGAGAGAGTAAAATTTTAACTTGTGACAACAGATGCCAAAACTGGGCCTTGGTCTACAGAGGAGTCAGTAGGTGCTCAGCACTTTCACCTGTAGTCATTAGGTAGATGTGACCCCAGTGCACAGTAGACTGTGTAAACAGCCCTGCCCAAAATCTGGCACTGTAGGCACATCAATAACACATGATGCTTTGCCTCATTCACTTGTGATAGAAGTCTTGTCCAATAGTTGTCAGTGTAGGAAGGTAAAACTCAATCTGCTGATAACTCTTGCTGTATATAGTTCATAGTCTGCAGGTCTATAATCTGCAGATTCATGTTGTATATTTTATGCTTTCATTTTTAGTTGTTTGTGGTTTTTTTTCCCTTAAGATGCCATCACTGCATCCAGTTTGCTTCAGAAAACAGCAGATAAGATAGAGAAAAGCAAATCAGTTCTCTACCTTAAAATTAATTTACTCATTTGTTTTGATTATTTGCCTGCTGATTTTCTTCTGCTCTGCCTCTCTGGGTAATACCGTGTTGAGGAGTTGAATCTGAACACCAAAAGGTATTTGTTGACCAAAAGGTATTTGAAATGCCTCCAGATCAACAGTTTATAATGTCATAGCCTTTCTCCTAATGTAATTTGCTTTGTAGTAGGGTTTTAAGATATAGGATAAAGGAAAACATTCTGACTCATCCAGTCCTGTTGGGGTGTGTTCCTCCTACTTAAGACAATTTTCAGATTCCATATCGTCCTGGCAGTGGACACACTGCTCACTTTGGAAGAGCCAGTAACACCACAAACACTTTGTGTTTTCAGCATCCTCATTGCCTTCTGCAGTCAGGAAAGTCCCCTGTTTTTTCACTCAGGTGTTAGTGCCCTGTTTCCCACTCTCTCCAATGTGCCTTACAGTCAGGAGATAACTATTTATCTACTGTGTGGGGGATGCACTCAGCCTTTCCAAGAACTCCCCTCAGTGCAAGTTATGTATTTTCCTCATTGGTTTTAAATCCGTATTTGGCAGCAGCTGATTCTTTGAATGCTTAATCCTACCTAAGCTACACTTGACATAAGAAAACATGACATCCAGTAATAGCAGTGATGCTCATGCCATGTCTGCTTTCAATGCTGATATTCATATATCATATACAGAGCACTGTACGTCAACTTTGGGTATCTTCTTCCTCGGATGAAGGGCATTCACTCTTCTATATTTTTATATTTCAGATCACTTTTTCTTAATAATCCTTTTTTATTTATAGATAACAGAGCTTTATAAGTCTAAAAGACTATTTCAAAACAGGGTTGGCACTAAGAATGTTGGTTGATTTACATAAAAGTTAATGTAAAGGCTCACAAATATTTACACTTTGTAGTTTTGAATGTTTTGTTGATGGAAATGATATGCATTTGTTGTAGATTAAAATACCACAGCAAGACAAGTGGATCACCACATTATCCCAAACACCAGTACAATGTTTTCTCCTTGTGCTGTCAGATCCCCTTGGATTTAGCCTTTCCCTGGTTTTGTGGGGTTTGTTGGTAGAGCTAAATGTCATTTCCTAAACTGCAAAAAGATGGAAAAAATGTATTATGTTTTTGTCAGTATAATTTGCTGATATAATTGTGTAAGTCTTAAAAAACAGCACTCCTAACCAATATTACCAGAGCACAGTGTTTTCTAGGCTCAGGTTTAGCCTTTTGTAGGCAACTAAGAAACAGCAGCAGCTTTGGCCACACTGGCATTTCTGCTGCTCCATTTGGAGTGTTCCTAAGGGAATAGGACATCTTCCTCTTGCAGTGCCAACCAACAGAGCTGTTTGGTGTCTTTGAACATATGCCAAAAGGGGATTAAAACTTTCAAAGTGAGTATGTTTGATGACACAAACCAACAAAGCTGGTTGTTGTTCTTTGTGTGAAGCTAGTTAAGAGTTTTGGTGGAGGTATAGAAGTATTTTGTATTTGAATTGCAGTAAAGCCTGAAAACCCTACTTTGTACAAAAGGCTCGGTTACATCCAGGAACAAAAGAAAATAAAAGTGTTTTTTTTAATATATAAAGTAAAATGTTTTTCTTGTTTGGAATTTTTTTAGTGTGTGGTTTTTGGGTTTTTTTTAAATGTCTACAGGATATCCTCCAGGGAAAACCAAAACCAGAGATAAATGAGTATTTAGAACATTGAGTGTGGTTTTACAGCAGGAAGAGGAAAAGAAGAAGATCTATTCAGAGCATACTGATAATTAGTGCTGGATAGGAAAAAGCAGGATATTAAAAAAAATATAAATCCACTCTGTGTTTGCATTCCTGTTCTCCCAGAGCTCATGAAGAGCTCCAGATGAGCTGCAGGGAACTGGGGTGACAAATGTGACAAAGGGAGCGATTTCTTACCCATCCAAGGTGGTGGCCTGACCACTGTCCCAGCTGGGAAGAGGTGGCTCTCTGATCATGAATGACTCTATGAAGTTTGAATAATCAAGGTCACTGAGCTGAATTCCAAACCTCAGTGATCAGAGCTCTGCCCTGATCTGAAAGGAAGTAGTCATCATCCCATCCACTTTACAGGACTATTTCCTTTCCCACTGTCTCTTCATATATATATTTATGTATATATATACACACGCACACACACACACATATATAAATTGCTTTTGTGACTGGGCAGATACCTTTCATTTTCCTGAAAACATTGAAAAAACCTTTGCTATCCCACATTTCCAAGACAGATTGCATGAAACAATGGCTATTCTAAATAGTGAAATTTATAATATTTAGTATACTCTAAAAAATTAATTCTAAAAAACCCCTATCAAAATATTAGAAATAGTTGTAGTTATTTCATCTTTCCTGGAAAAAAATTGCAATAAACCAATTAAATTACTGCCAGAAACAACTTAAGTGGGCACTACTGTTGAAGTACTTCAACTAGAGGAAATATACAACCTCTTTAAGGCAGGCAGTGTTTGCACGAGACTGACCTAGAGCTGGACATTTCCTTGTGATTTGATTTTAGTGGTTCAGGTTTTGTTCCATACCTCCAGGGATATTAAGAACTGGGGGCTCATTATGACCTTTGTTAAAATTGCTGGTTCTCAACATCATTCAGAATGTAACCTTTTTGTGGGAATTTTCTTGTCTTCTACTAAAATATCCACTGCTTATAAGGGCAAAGTATCCATTCCAGGTATTTCTGCCATTCTCCTGTGAAGTGCATTGCTTAGGGCATCTCAGAGACCATGACATTTAATCTGTCTTTTAAATGTGCCTTTCTTAGGTGCTAAGCAGCAAAGAGTCTGCACTTTAGCTCTTACAAGTACCCTATATTTCTACTTCTGCAAGGGTAACTGAATTTTTTGTTTGGGTTCCTGAAACAAAGCGTTTTTATCATTAGTAGAATTTGAATGGAAAACTGTAGGGACTTCATTTTTCCAGTATTCTCAGGGGCAAGCAAGTTTCCTATGGCTGCATGGGCGTTTGCCAAGTGTTTGATATTGAGGCAGGTCTCTGAATAGGTGGAGATTTATATGTGCAAAACAGTATTCCCCTAAAACTGTGGATATCAGATTTGAAATGGAAGGTCAAGAGCACATAATGAAAGCCAGCCTTGTCGGCCCCTGTAGCTCTGTCTTCACGTTTCAACTACCAACTCATTTTCAGATCTGTTAATTCTCGCTGTATCTAAGAATTAAAAGTGATAAGCAGACCTTACGACTTTTATTATTATTATCATTAACTAACATTGTTATAATAATAACTTATTTTATTATTATTGTTATTTTATCATTACTATCACAGAAACACGATGGCATTGGGAGAAAAATGAAAAAACCCCAACAACATTATTTTTATTTTAAAATTATTTTTAAATTCATCAGCGAATTAGGACATAGGGAACACGTGCATTTGCTGTCAGTCCCACCAGGAATGAGCGGCCGCTGTCCGTGGTGCTGCAGCCCAGCCCTGCCGCCCCCGCTCCTGCATGAGGAACAGCGAGGCACCGGCCGAGCGGAACCAGAGGAACGGGCAGCGAAGTCTTTCACAGTTTTTAGTACCTTTCTTCTGTAAATAATTATTTCTTACCTGCAGCTATGTTTATAATTGAAGTTACACAGTTTGTTACGGCCGTTTTCTCCTTAATAAATCCACCTATCCTTGTGTAGGAAAAGTTTTGTTCTAAGATCAAAGGCACGTTAAGGTCACCATAAAGATACATGCAGAACCATATATATCTCTTTTTAAGAAGTAAATTATTGGATCTAATGGTTTATGTGTATTTCCAAAGATTGATTTACTACCTCAGGATGCTGTCTTAAAATAAAAAAACTGACTAGAAATCAAGAATTTGGGACTCTTGTGAAAAGTTATTTGGTTTATGTGTAATTTTATTTTAGCCAGTTAAACTGTGTATGTGAGAAAATAATATTGAAACATGATCCTTAAATTATAAAAAATTTATGGGAGAAATTATGGTTCCTTAAGGGTTCTGTTCTTGTGTACATTTTCAGAAATTTTCACATAAATTCACACATTATTTTGAAGATTAAAAGACCCTCTCTTTGTTTTTATAAAATTGTGAAAAAGAAATAATAGTAATTACAGTAAGTGTGTACATGCAGTTTGATTGATAGAAAATAGTTTTTAGTCTTATTTTTGTTTCCATTTTCTAATCTGTAGAATATTTCCTTGCCTGAAAAATAGCATATAAGGAATTGAGTACAGTATCTTTTAGAGGATTTATGGTAATGCTGCTGAATTTAGCTGAGCATAAACAGCATGGTGAGCCCCTCAGGGTCTCTTCATTTTCCTGACACACTCCACTGCTGCCCCATTAACACTTCGTCTGTTATTGCCATCTACTCAGTTTAATGAGTATCTTTGAATTTGAAGTTCTTCACAAGAAACAATAGCTAAAATATCTGATGCACCTACTGTACCTTTCAGTATTGTTTTCTATTCCCTTTATATTTTTTTTAATAAAAAGTACATGTCTACTCTTCAGCAGTAGTTACATCATGACATCTTCTTTAATTATGATAGATGCTAATCACAAGCACTGAGTAGTGACTACAGATATGATACTTTATCTGTCTGTATAGAAGGTAAATGCATGCTGAATAGCTGCTAAAGGAGGCTTTTCCTTACTTTAAAATTCATCTGGTTAATACTGACTCTTTAATGTGAAGAAGGAGTAGTTCTGCAGGAGACTTTGTGCGATCAAAGCAGAATATTATATTTCTTCTAAGAAATAAGACAGAAGGACTAGGTGCTCTTTTCTGATACCTGTATTAATCCAGCTAGCTGATGTAAAGGGTCAGCATGTGTCTCATTAGATTGGATTCCTAAATGTGAATTATCACATTCCTCTGAATACATGAATGAACCATCTTAAACAATAGACTGTATTGTCAGTTGAGGACTCAGCATGAATTAAAGCCAGAATAATGTTGCACTGGGATGCATCGTAAGATTTAAGAATAATTCTGATTTTACATTGACTATTAACTAATCAGCAAAAGCACTTTAAATTACCTTAGATATTTAACAGATCTGGAAAGTATTTGCTGGGCCAAGTAAAAAATCTGAATAACTGAACAAATTTCTACTCTAGAAAATGGGGGCAACCAGTTAGCTATTGGAACAAGTTTTTGTATAAATGCATTCATGGAAAGCAATTTTTAAAAGCTAAAATAATGTGTGAGAGATTTTCTGGTAAGCTTCTTTCTTCATTAAAGTTTTTTTTCTTTGTTTTTTTTTTTTCTTCTTTTGCTTTATTTTTAGAAAATGAGTCTGGAAGAAAATTGGTGAATCCAATCCAGTGGACCTACAAGCACTCTGACAGGCTCAGAGAGCGGAGTCTGTACCAAAGAGCAATTACCCCACCAAACGATTTCAGGTACAATTGACCTAAATATAGCACTCTCTTGAGATTATTGACAAGAGTTCATTTCCTGTAGTGCTTTTCCCATTTGCTACCCCTGGTAACCACTGTGATCTTATCTTTCTGGTGCTGTGTGACTTCTGGGATGCAGTTAAGAGTTCCGTTGTGCATTATCTTTAAACAGACAATTCATGCTAAAAGAATAATTTGCAGTTACATTAGATGATGCATATATTATTCTTGCTGCTGTAGTTACAAAGAACAGGAATGAATGCCTGAATCATTTTGGACCTGGATGCACTGGAATTCTTTTTACTGTGACATCAGAAAGATAATACTAGTTAATTGTAAATAAATAGGATATTTTATTTCATTAAACATTTACAGTAGAGTCAGATGTGGAGGATGGATAGGTTGGAAACCTTGCTATTTATTTCATTGTATATATATTTATTCATAAAGTGTAGCTTCCCCTAGTGTCATCCTACCACCTCCAGGCAATCACAGTAGTTCTCATATGCTGGCATGAAAAAGAAATGAGTGTATAAATTGAGTGTGTAAGTGTACAAAATGTGGATGAAGTAAATTCAGAGGCTCGTATTGGTAAAATCCAGTTCAGTTTTGAGGAATGCATTTTTCTTAAGCATTGCTTGCAAACTTGTGCAAAATGCTGGATACATTTGCATTCCATATATGTGGAATATAGAGAAAATAGATGACATTTCCTTGGTGTTCATCACAGAGATTTTTTTCTTGCATCATTTTTCGTTTACTGAGTTCTTTGCCCAGAAATTTAGAAGGCTGGTATCAGATTCCATGCTGAGCAGCTGTTGTTGAGCCATTTTTCACAGATCTTTATTAGCTAATGCCACAGGACACAATTGTGCTATGATTTTCCTGCAGGTCCTCTATTGTTTCCCAAAAGAACATCAGAATGATTTTATTTTATTAGGAGAGTAAACTCTGCTAATATTCATAGGTCCCACTCCTCAAAGGAAACTCAGGAAAAAAGTTGAGTTAGAAGCTGAATAATTTATAAGATAGAAGCACATATACAATATATTGGTCTACTGACTTGGTCCCTTTGATGATGATGGACAGCAGTTATAAATGTAGTTAAACTCAGAAATTCGATGGTAAAATAAGATGAAGCATGAATCAGTTAATTACATTAGACAGTAATTAATTATTGGGAAAGTTTGGATTAGATATAGGAGAAAACTTATCTCTGATTTATTTTTTGCCAATCTACTATAATGAGTTGATGAGACACAGAATATCACATTGGAAAGCAATAGCAATTTGAAATGTAAGTATGAGAAGAAGAAAGTGGTAAAATAATATTTGAAGGTGGGATGAGAATATGCAAAGCATGATTAAATGGATTCTCAGCTGGGCAGGCTGAGCTCATAGAACTTCTTGTGCTGTGGTTTAGGGTCATGAGAAATCTGTGTAGTTCTTTCTGGTGGGCTGCTAAAGACAATAATTTTGAAGTTTGAGAAGTGAGGAAATGTACATGAGAAAATTAGATGGATTCTGTTGTAGAATCTTCTACAGAATGGGACAATTAAGGAACACAGGCCTAGAGGTGAAAAAAAGAGTAATCAATCCTGCCCCAATACAAAGAGAGAGAGAAAACTCATAAGAAGTTACCAACAGCCCCAGAGTCTAAATTGAAATGTTTACCTTCTTTGCATTTGATATTTTACAAACAGAACTTCTCCTATTGACTCTTGCAGTGCTTAACCTTAAATCTTGCTGGTGTGATTGTTCTCATTTTCTTTTTTCTTGAATAAAATGTATCCAAAGCTTACTTCTTTTTGTCTGCAGAGGCTTATCAGATACACAAATTTTGTTAATTATCATCTTTACATTCCATATACCTGACATGGCTGACACATAAACAGTTGTACATACTATAGATGAGTAAATTGATTTGAAACTTAGGAATTAACCCCAGAAAACCTCATGTAAACTCACTTCTCTGTGTGAATGGCCTTTATGAGGATTGCTCACTTCAGTTGATAAAAGGTAGAAACATCATTCTGGGCCTTATATTAAGCTTCATCTTGTACCCAATGAAAGGTACAGCATCTTTTATTATAGTTATTTTACATCTTGAAGGAATGATCTGGTCCCTTACAAGATGCAGACCCACAGAGAACAATATCACAGATCAGGGATTTTATATTTGCTGCTATATTCAGTTTGCCCTGCCATGGCAGTGAAAATACATAGTAAAGCAACCCTAATTAGGCAGTGTAGGAATCCCTGGTATGCAACATTATTCTTAGCCAGCTTTGTATTATTTCTGCTTGTCCTACAGTGCCTCAGGGAATGAGAGAATTCTGACCCATTAATTAGAGAATTAGCTTAGAGCTGGGAAAGATGAGTTCAGGTTTTGTCTATGCCACAAATTTCCTGCAAGACACTTAGCAAAGTATTGACCAAAATTCAGCAAGACCTAAGGATCAGCAATTGTGACTGTACTTCCTCTGCTTTTGAAGTAGAATCATGTATCCTTCCATATTTCTGGTATCTTGGTTACCCGCCTTAAATAATTGAGTAGTCAGAAATCCTCACTCCTGTCATTAGCTGAAATGAATTCTGTACAGCTCTTATTTAAGGATATTGGTGGAATGGCAGGGATGCACGAAGCAAAGTAATGCCTTATGTTAGTTCAGATAGAGCATTACAAAGATACTGTCATGGTGACAAGTTCATGTTACCTCTTGGTGGTGTAAGTCTTCCTAATACAACCTTCTGAAAAAGCAAAGTTCATCAATCAAAATGTCACATGTTGCTAAATTTGCACTTTATAAATTGTCACTATAAATGTAAGTAGTAGCAATCATCACATAAAACTGTACTTCTTTTTTGTTGTCTCTTCCCAGACTTAAATGGTTTCAAAAATGAGGCAGTTTCTAGGCAGCATCCCTGCTCCTGTGAGCAGGCATAGTTGTTTATATTGCATGGGCTGGCCAACTGTGATTGATCACAGGCTGCTGCTGATGTTAGCATGCTAAAGAGAACAGCTATGTTAAAGCCAAAAATGCCAGGTCAGGCGTATATCACCAGTAAGAATTAGAGAAAAAATTCTTGTGTTTTGTTGGATATATAGTTCAGCCTGTCAGAATATCTAATCCCTAAATCATCCTGAAAATTGTTTGGGTTATAAAATCAAATTAAACCTGCTGTGAAAGGTCATGGTCTCCCTTCACTGCACTAGCAGCTGTGTGTATCAATCTCAATCCCAGATCAAGGGGAATATGCCACATAAGTAAAAATGCTTTTTAAGAGAAATCTGATGATGACAGAGCTGATCATTTTTGTAGCAAACGCTTAGAAAGTGTTGGAGAAATTGGACTAGACAAGGTAAAAAATAATTTTGCCAGGTCATTATAGCTTCTCAATGTTGAATCTCTCATTTTCTCCTACTCTAACATTTTATGAAGAAGCGTTATCATGTCACTTTATTTTGATCAGTTTCTGATTTCTAGGTTTTTTGTGATCTTAAATGATTCTTTTGTCTTTATGAATATTGGGTACTAAATTTTGGTGGGCAGAAAAAATCTTAGCACACATAGGCACATTTTGCCTTTTTTCACTCCAGTTGAATGACTGTGTATTGCTCTAACTGAAGTATTCCTTCTGAAGCCCAGGAAGACGCAGAAGACTAATTTGAAAGCTAAGTGGAGTTCAGAGAAACAGTTCATTAATGAAATAGGGTTTGGGTCAGGGTTGAGTTAGGTCAGACCTATGCTGCTTATACAGTAGAAATAAAGCTTTTATTAACAAGTCTACATATAAAAAAAGATTTTCATACACTGAGACATGAGAGGCACAGAAGTACTTTTGTACAGCAATGGATTCATCAGTGCACTGAAGAATGCCGAGGAAAGGAATATGTTTGATAAAAACTACAAAGATTCTTATACAATAAGTAGCTAAAGTCAACAGAAGGTACATGTTTTCTAATCAATCAAAGCTAGAAAGAAACTGTTTTAATACGAGTTTTTAAAAGGATGATGGGAGGGCAAAGCTATATGGAAATTCTTATAAGGTTAGCAGTCCTTTCTGTGTACAAATACAGTTTATGACTCTGTGATATGTCATTAATGTTATTGCAAACAAAATTTAAAGAAAGAGGTGTGCTTTTAAAGTTTTCTTTTCTTTCAAATACATTTTTGTGAAGGTGCAGAGGGAGTAGACACTATCGTTTCATGGTCACCTTGCACATATTGGTAGGAGGCTGCTCTCCTGTGGCCTGGGACAGACCAGTCCATGGTGCTCAGCAGCTCTCAGTAGTATTGTCCCCAGATAACCTTGTGTATGGATTTCTATTTCAAAATCATACAGAAGTTAAATATTGCTGAAAATAGCATTCACTCTTGTTTTGCTCCCTTTCATGGCTTCTGGGGTGAAATTTATCTGTCCTAATGTGATGTCTTTTATATCAAAATTATCTTTGGATAGGCTCCCTCTATAGTCAGTGGAGAGAAATAGACACTTTTAGGGCATGATTCATCTCCTTGGAAAGTAGACATCTAAGTAGGTCAGATGAATCAGACTGTAGAATAGCACATTCCTTACTAGAGAGAATAAAGAAAACCTAGGGATCAGCTTAGATGTTGATGCGTGCGTTGCAGATATCTAAAGTTAAATGAAATGAACTTTATGTCTATAGGAACCAAGTCAGAGTTCAGAGTCAGAGGAGAATATCCCACTCTTCAGGAAGCGCCTTTTTCTTCAGAGCTCCCGGTTTCGCTGCACTGGGGTGCATGTTCTTTGTCATAGTCATGAGGTGATAAATTAAAAAAAAAAAGTGTTACGCCCTCTCCTTCTCCTACTTAGTACTTTAAGGTGTGCCCATTGTATAGACTGGATCATGTGAGTAGGTAATTTGTATACATTTATCGTCAGTTATTCCACTTGTTCCTCAGTGGAGTAATTTTTTTTACTAGTCTCTGCTAATCTGCATGTACATGATCTCACCATCATGGTTTTGGTTAATCCTTGTGAACCACTTCAGAACCAGATACTTTTTCCTCAATTTAAAACCTCTGCAAGTAGCAAGAGAAGTGAAGATATGCTTTTAATTTAGGTAGTAGACTAATTTAAATTGTTTCTCCATCATAATCATTACTGTTAGCTCTAAGAGTTTCACTAAATGGCTCAGTAGATGAGGTGTTTATTGAAAACATACCTGAAAGTTCCCACAATTAATATTTTCAAGTGCTAGCTAATGAGTGTTGCTAAAAAGATCACTACTTTATTGTGGTTGGTTTTGCTTGAAGTATCAATCATAATCAATAAAATGGCACATACAAAAAGGAAAAACATTATTATATATTTAAAATACAAAATCAACAAATAAAGACTGGCTAAAATACCTGAACACCAATGCAGCTTTTTCATATGCTTCTCTTCTCCTATTGTTTGCAAAAGTCCAGATCCCAGCAACCCTGCAAGACTTTTGTCAGATGCATACCCAGGAGTAGCACAAGGATAAAAGCCTGGAGTAAGCAGATTGCTAGTGAGGCTAGCAGGTGCCAAAACATGCTGTTTCATGACCCAGTGTAAAGATGCCAAAAATAATCTCAAATGTACTTCAGTAAATAAATGCAAAACCCCCTCAGGCTTCAGAAATACAGTCTGTAGAACTGTCTGAGATTAAGCAAGAAACTTGGAAGTTAGAAGACCAGTGTTCTAATTTCTGCTCTGCGACAAATCAGCTGTGTTCAGGCAGTGATGTGTTTCAGCCAAAATCTGTATTTTGCCACTTAAATAGATGGCATGGTTTTCAAAAGGAACTGGGAGCAGAACTACAATGGATTCCACAGATAAAAACATGAAATTAAGCTGAATCACATGCAAATGTTGACTAAGTATCTCTATCTCGTCTCCCCTGTCTTTCAGAGCCACAGTATTTAACTGTCCTTGTTTATGGTAATTTCTAATGTGTAAACAGCAATAAAAATTGATCTGTAAGTTCAGGTGTTCTAAAATCACTCTATCTTCAAGTGCACGTGCTGTAAAATTACTTTATGTAAAATCACTTTATGTAAAATCACTTTGTCACTTAACAGGTTGCCCAGAGAAGTTGTGGATGTTCCCTCTCGGAATGTTCAAGGCCAGGTTGGATGGGGGTCCTGAGTAACCTGGTCTAGTGGGTGGCAAGGGGGATTGGAACGAGATGATCTCTAAGGTCCCTTCCAACCCAAGCCTTTCTATGATTCTATGGCCTTACTATTAAAGGTAAAAGCTAAGGAACATGTTTGTTTGATCAACCTGAAAACTACTGGCTATAGATCAAGTAAGATCCAAATGGCTGAGGTTCAGCAATTGCATTTAGCTTTAAAGACAGCAATACCAGGACTGTGCTAAGTAAACTTGAACTTGCAAAATACACTGTGAAATTGTGAAAATCATTGAAATAGTTGGTACTATGTGTTTCGTGTGTTAAATAAGACCAATGCAATAAAATGCAAGCCTGATATCAAAATACAGATGCAGGGGTGAAAAGGAGCTAAAAAAGCAGGTGAGAAATTTTATTTGCATTTTAAATATTGTATTTAAATTTTAAATCCTTCTGCTACTGTAGCCCTTTCTGTATCTGCTGCTGATTGTATACTGTGTAGTATATCTAAAAGTACCTAAAAATAATGGATAGTAATTGTCATAGAATGACAGAATATTCTGATTTGAAAGGGACCCACTGGGATCATCAAAGTCCAACTCTGTTTAGAACAGTCCCAAGAATCACACCATGTGCCTGAGGGCATTGTCCAAACAATTCTTAAACTGTGGCATGTTTGATGCTGTGACCACTTCCCTGGGGAGCCTGTTCCAGTACCCAACCACCCTCTGGGTGAAGAACCTTTTGTGAGGAAGCAATGAGGTCTACCCCTGAGACAGAGAAATTATGATTGTTATAGTTTGACAATTATGACAGAGGAATGATGATTGCTGTAGTTTGTAGACATCCAAAGTAGTGTCCATGTGCTAGATTTTTCAGGGTGAAAAAGTATTTTCAAGGTAACAAGTACTTTATCTTTTATGAATTATGAATGCAAAGCCAAGGAATCCAAAATTTAAAGGGTAAGGTATAGTAAATGATGCAGAAGTGACAGGGACTTAACCTTCCAAAGTTTATGAAGATGTGGATACAGTGCCTGTTCTGAAGTAGACACTGAGCTGGCTCTGTGTTCTTTATTTAAGAGATCAGAAAAGGAAAATCTTCTATACCGTCTGTCTATTCATCAGCAAGGCACGTAACTGAACCCTGATAAGCTACCAGTGCAGAAACAAAAACAGAAAGCATCCTTTAAAACTGGAGTTCCACTTAATTATGTAGCCATGTATTACAAATGTGATCATATCTTTGACTGCAAGAGAATGAACTTACACAGCAAAATATGATCTCTGATTAAATATGCTAGTATAAGAGACATAGTCATTCTTAAAGGACAGAATATTTCAAATGTAAGCCACTTCATTGATCAGATATACAAGTATATCTACCCATATGTACTCAAGTAGTCTGTGGTTTTCACAAAGTCACATCCATATGAAAAAGAGGAGGTGAAGGTTTTATTTGGTTTATTCTTGTATGTATTTGAACAGGGCTGATAAAAATAGCTGTTTTGGCTTCACATCTCTTGAACTCAATGAAACTCCAATATAATCTTTACTTGTGAGAATCAGTCATAGATTTCTTCTTGAACTCATGTACTTTAATTAATTCAAGTGGCAATGGTAGGCAGCAGTAACTGCTGTGCTGTAGCATATTACATAGAAAATGGTCTCTATACTTCAACCTGCTTCTTTTGCTGTTTATGATGTTAAAAGAACTTTTTGGCTAAAATTCAAACTTTCTGTAGCAAGTAGGAATAATTGGCAATGAAATAGCCATTCCAGTATTCCAGTTGTTATAACTCAATCCAATAGTCAAAAGTAAATTCTGTTTTTAAATGGATGAATAAAATACAGATGGTTAATATATGTCCTTTAATCAGATCTCAGCAGGATCTTCAGTTATTTCTTATTATGTGTGGAAAATCTACATTAAAGAGTCCAAACACTCTAAAACTAATACGTGCCAGAATTAACTTTGTTAAGGCAAGTTAATTTAATCTCCCCCATGCATATGCATTGTGAAGACTTCTTTAATTACATGATCTCATATTGTTGATTTTTTTACAAGATCTTTTCCTCATTCAGTTCACAGGATATATGATAGTCACTTAATGAGCAGCTGTTCCATATTTTGTTTTCATGATATTTTTCAGTATGTGGCCCTGTACTTTGTTTACTGCAGAATATGTAAGCCCTGCTCTAGAGACATAGTTATTAATTATTATTAATTTCCTTCTGAGATTTTCCTAGACAATATGATTTCCAATTTAGGCTGGGGAACCACAGCCCAGAAGACTGTGTTGAAAAGGTGCCACTAATCTACAGGACATTCCTGAGGTGCTGAGATCCAAAGGCCTTGACTCATTACTGTCACATGGAACTTTTCCATCTCAGGTCTTCCCATCTCCAGCTATGTCTCTGAACATTCAGCACTTCTGCAAATTCAAATGTCTCATCAATGAAGAATATACTTCTAGTGACAACTGTAAAAAAGCTGGTTTGAATCACTACTTTATGTTAAGAAACACTTTGTAGGCCAACATCCAATTAACCTGACCATTCTAGCTCATCTTGCAATGCTGTCCCATTTTTTCAATGCATTGCTTCAAAATTCTTCATCAAATGAACCCTCTTCAGAACACAGTTCTGATTCATCCTTACAGCAAGGCCATCTTGTGCACTGTGTGAGGCAGGTGCATTCTGGGAACAATGGTATATGAGTCATGCCATTAGTCTCCATCATGATACCTGTTAACAAAATGGGGGAAAATTTGGTTATATAGGTAACCTGGCACTTCAGACATCTTTATCCTTGATTTGGTCATGGTAAAAAAGTTATTTTGAAAATGTGTCTGTGTGAGAAAGAGAAAGAGAGAGATACAGACAGAGGGAAAGATAAAGAGTACATACCATTTTAAAAATACAAACTTACAAGAGTATCTTAACCCCCATGTGAATTAGGAGATACTTGGAACCTTAAAATGCCCCACACCATGTTGTACCATTCTTCTATTAAACTAGTTGCATAGAATAATATTCTGTGAAAACTGATGGAGGAATAAGATACAAGATACCTATTTTCATTTCTGTCAGACTCCACTGATGGTACAGGAATTGTGAGAAACTGAAATTTGGTTCCCAAAAGTCCCCAAAGGGGTTTTTAGTTATTATTAATTCTCTGATCAATTCTCAGTGACCCCCCCTTTCCTACCCTTCGGAGCATATAACTCGGAGCGTACCCCAATCCTATGTCTTTAGCAGGACAGTCCTCTTTCTCACTGCTCCATTGGCTTCTTGTCCCATGTTCTTTTTTTACTGCAAGCATATTCCAAGTACTTGTTCTTCACCTCCTGCCCTCAGTGCCTTTCTACAGTCAGTAGAAATGTCTGTATGTCTTCATCCCTCATTCCTCCACAGTTGGATCCCCAGGCTTATCTACATCTTTCTCATTCCCACTGGCTCTCCAGCCAGAACTCCATTGTCAAGCTTTATTTTCAGTTTCTGTGCTTTCAATCATCTGTTGCTTCTCTCTTTGCACTCCAGTTCCAAATACTGCCATGAAATGCTGGATCTCCCTGTCTCTCCTGTCTGCTGCTTCATTTTCCTTGGGACAGGAGGGAGCTGATAGAACTCTATTCATGTAAATGTCATTGTAAATTTGAGAGCAAAGCCTCTGTTTGCTCTAGGACAACATTGCCTGAGTTTCATTTCTTTGCTCAAAATTTGGACTTAAATCTAAATATAGGAGACAGGGATGATGCACCCATGACTGATACTCAAGACCTGACTCTAGTCCAGGCAAACCTTTCTGTTCCTTCTGGATTCGTATCACGTCTGCTTCTACTTAGGCATTTCGGCTTTTTCTCTCTATGGCTGGTCACACTTTGTCTGATCTTGACTTGAATCCAGGCAGTTTCTGCTAGATGAAACTAGACTTTTGAGGTGTTGCATGGATACAATCCCAGAATTCAGCACTGACATGAAACCCAATGATTTTTGGAGTTACAGGTGCACCTCTTGACATGTCCCAGTAACAGCTGGGCAGGTTAATATCTTCACCACTCGACAGAATGTTAATGTAATGTAGCAACTTGGACAGAGCCTGTGTAGAAAAATGCTGCAATATCAATCTATGGAAATTATACAATGGCAGATACTATTCAGTTTACTTATTGCACACTCATAAGATTTGAATCTAGAAGGTATCACTGGTTTATCTGGTATCATATCTTGCTTAACACAGGCTGGATAATTTTATCTGTACTCTTGAATCGTTCTATAGCTGAAAAAGGCCTGCTCATTATTCAATCTTGAATTGAAAATATCAGATATCGGTGGACTTACTTCTGTCCTGCACAAGTTGTAAAGCTTTGCATAACTTCTGAAATATTTCTAGAAATTGTAGACAGCTTCAAGAGGGACTGAGCTAATATCTTCTTGTGAAAGTGGTATTCCATGTGAAAGGAAACTAGGTAGCACTGGGAAATACCCACTTTGCATTGACTAATTACCGTACTTAATTTCCATGCTATCAAAATACACAATTTTTTGTAAGCTTCACAATACTGCCCTCTTCTTCCACAGCTTCTGACTCTTTCACTCCATTACACTTTGCTTTGTCATCTTGATGCCTTATTCTTTTCCTGTCAAGAAACTTGGAAGAGCACATGATCAATAAAAGAACTGGGGGAAAAAATGGCAGAGCAGCCTAAACTTTATAATGGAGTCTGTGGGGAATATTCTAAATGACAGAAAGGATATTGGATGGGAGGCAAGACAATAATAGTGGTTAGATTTATTAGAATAAGTATAGGAGATTTGTCCTCAGTTCCTTGCCTTGTTCACATCTTCTCTCCACTCTTGCCTCTCTGTATCATAGTTCCTTATCAGTAGAATAAGAATAACACTGTCTCAGATGTTAAAGTAGTTGCTTCACAGATACCATAGAAAGAAGGAAAAAGTTAATTATACTCAACCTAGTGTGGTAGTATGGCTTGTATGAGTCCTGTAATATATGAGTACTGTACTATTGATAGTATGCCTCATATAATGAGTATGCTTGATGGATTGGGAAGTACCTAGGATAACCAAATTTTTGCAAACCTTCCTTTGTTTGCATAGTTCTAACCATTGTTTTATTATCGCCCTCTCCCATCAAGTGATACTCGTGCTTTCATGGTTTGTATTACCTTTTAGCTTCTCACAGCTACTCACTTTGCTCATATTCCAACATGGCTCCTTTTCCTCCAGAATTCCCTCTGCCTTGCTCTTTTTCTTTAAATTTGCCCATTACGAACAGCAACTTCCTTCTCCTTTGAACTGTGTGCCCCAAGTCAGTGTAAAGTGACTTTTGGGCTGCATGAAGGTTGTGAGGCTTTGAGAGTGCATATACCAATGATACTCTATGGAGAAGAAAGTATATAGATTTGTTTTCCCATCAGGAGTCTCTGAGTTGGGTGAAGTAGCTCTTTGATCTGAAGGACATGTTCTTAACTCAGGAGGAGTTATTTGTGGAGTTAGGAAGAGTTTAGTTGTAACAGAGAGGAACTGAGCTGGGCACTGACCATGCCTGTATTCATTATGCAGTATGATGTCCTGTTTGTGTTCATAGTTGGAGTAGCCCAAGGCAAATGTGAGTTCTGTTGATACTACTAGTGGTTAAGGATACGGCACTGTAACTGCCGAGGCCCGGGTTCGATTCCCGGTCGGGGAAACTCCCCGGGCAGGCGGAGCCCGTTAGCCCTGTAAGGCGATCCACCTACGTCCTGAGGACCTCACTGCCACTGTCCAAGCTCGCTTGGCCCCGGCAGATGAACCTTGGGATTAAAGGGTGGGCTCAGTTCTGCGCGCACTGTGTCCCACCTAAAATAAATCCAATGAGCAGGCTGGAAGGTGTACAAAGACCTTCCCCAGATCTTCGTTCACGAAGTCTGGCCATTATTATTACTTGTAATCACTGCTTTGTTGCTCAGGTTTGTATATTTAGGGACATATACCATGAGAGATGATTTGCTGAAATGTTCTAAAACTATTTCCAAGTTAGTTCTATTATGGGAAGACCTATCTGTCTTCTGCAGAAAAATTATTCAAATAGCAGAATTCAACCACTGTGGAAGTGAGTTGAGTCTCTTTTCTTTGCTGAAGACCTGTATAAAATACCATGGCCAAATTCCAGCTCTTGATAAGGATAATGATGCAGGTTTATAGGTTTATGTGCTGTCAGAGTTCACTGATTTTCCTGTGAAGGGTTAAGACCAAAAGTTTGTAAAGCCCAGATCAATTACAGCCTTGACAGCCACCACCACCTCACCCTGCTTTGAGAACATTGAGCAGTTCCCAGTTCACACTGGTCTTAAATATTGACTAACATGGCATGATGAATAGCTCAGACCATTTTGTAGAGCTAAGGGTCTATTCATGCTAGGTCACACTGGACAACAAGGAAAAAAGCAACATTGATCCCTTCCATCTCCAGGAAGTTGGAATTTTGTGGGTCCCAGCTGCTGTGAGCTGGTAGTCAAAAAGATGAATTATCAGAAAAATAAAAACCAAGACTGAACTTTTCTCTAAACAAAATAAACACAAGACTGCAAAATCAGTCTTCTTTGTATAGAGTTGAAGAAGATGGGACGAAGTTTCATACTGGCTGTATTTCTTGACAAATCATGGCTTAAAATGTAGATGTGGACCAGGAATATGATCAGTGTAGAAGTGCCATGAATTTTACTGGAGCTAGTAAATGCTGTCCTCCCACTAGATTAGTGCAAACCTGAGTGTTAAATGCAGAGACCTTTTGTGAATATATTTCAATTCCAATATATTGGTCGAGACCTTTTGTGGTTGCAGGATTTCAGACGTGACATAATGATGATGTTCTTGAAATATATTCTAATTACTAGGGAAAGGGATTTTATTGTATTCAAATAGAAATAATGTCTTACAGAATCTTTTTTGTGCTGACAAACATGTTCTAGTTCATGCTTTTACATTTTTAGTAAAAAACAGGCCAAATTTTCTGCTCATCTGGTATTAATCTGGAAAGTGATGTTTATAAATTAAGAATGATGAGTCTGATTCACAACCTTACTTATGTGAGTAGTCCCTCAGTGACTACTCTATTTATCAGTGCCAAGGATATCTAAGATCAGAAAGCTCTTTCCTTTCATTTCCTAAAAACTGAAAGACAGGAATCTATTTCCAATTCTCAGAGAAGCTTTAAGATGCTTGGGGCTTTGTCCATCATAACTAAGTTTACACTCCCTAATGATGTGCAACATTCTTACCTGTTTTGTTTCTGTTTGAGTGATGCATAATGAGTACTTGAGCACAAACCAAGCTAAAATTGGGGAAAGTAAAATGAAATACACATTGATACAAATAGAGTATTATCCTCAGTCAGAAGGCTTGTGTTCTATTGAAAGCATTTTTCATGCACTACCTGCCTACCTTCTTTTCTGTAACTGTCTGTCCAGGGAAGAGGTGTTTAAAAGATGTGTAGATGAGGGATTTAGGGACACAGTTTAGTGGGGGACTTGGCAGTGCTGCGCTTATACTGGACTCGATGATCTTAAAGGTCTTTTCTAATCTAAATGATTCTATATAGTTTGGTAAACCTTTCAAATGCAAGTGTTCTTTTTGTAGTGTGGTTTGGTGAGAAGTTCCTTGTACAACTGGAGTCATGCACTGATTCTTGGGTTTTTAAAGGCAGAAGATATTAACATGAGAAAATCAGGCTTTTGTTACCTAAATAAGCAACTTTGATTGTGTTTCTGATACAGAATGTGTAAGAGAACATTTTACTATGCCTATACTTGCCAATTTGATTAAGGTCACGTGCCGCTTAATTTTCATGGTTTTATTACTTAGAGACCTTTTTATTTTCCAAGGTACCTCTGAGAAATACATAACTCTTCTCTTTATCTTCAGTGATCCTTTTTCACCCAAATTCCTCACCTCTCTTACACTTGCTTTCATTTTCTCCTGTTTTTCTCTTGACCGTGTCTCTCTGGCTTCTTCTTTTTATAATCCAGGGGTATATTAGTCTTTATTATTCCCAATCCTTAGAAAACCATCCTGACTATTTACCTCTCTGTTGCTTCCAGCTGTTGCTCCAAGATGTGTTATTTGTGCATTCATATTCTGTTGTGTTCAAAGCATCTGATCTCTGGTGCTGTAGTAAGGCCCTTGCAGCTGGCTTCAGACCTTCTTGTTAGCTGAAACCACTCTAACCAAATTACCTAATGATTCTCTCTTAGCCAGTTCTTCCTTCTCTCACACTGTCATTTTTGATCTCTTTAAATCTCACCATATCTATCATATATCATATCATTGCATCTTTGGCTCCATTCTTTGCTTGTTTTCCTCCTAATCCTTAATCATGCATTTAATTCATCCTTTGAAGCTTCCTGATCTGACTTCTGCTAAAATCCTAAGGATTTTTAGTTTTGATCCATGTCTCCTCTCCTTTTACATATCACCTCTACAGTCCTATCCACAAATAAATGCAATGATGTCTGTGCTACTGACACAGATTTATATCTGTACTCCAGGTATTATGATAACAGCTGAAGACAGGCATGGTTAAAAAAGGGCTTCCTTCTTAGTCCCGACTTACTGCTTGTTTTCTCAGTCCCCATCTTTTCTGTCAGGCCACTAATACAGATACTACTTTTGACTCAGGCCTCTTCAGATTTTCCTATCAAGGTTATGTATAAATGTTTCGGATTTCTTTGTTCCTAACACATCTAAACTGTGGTTCTTAATCTGATAATAGTAAATCTGTTGAAGTTCTCTTATGGTGTGTCTACACTATGTATTACAATATGCATTCTAAGGACCTGGCATAATGACCATGCAGTTTTTAGCTAGAAACCTTTGGCAGCATAAGAATAAAAATAATTATATATGCAACTAACATATAAGAGTGACTAAACTGTGGTTTAAGTATGTTTATATAAGTTTATATAAGTTATATATAAGTTTATATAAGAGATTGAGGTAAAAGGTGGAAAAATTGCAGTAGGCAAACCCATCTCAGGAAATCCACTTCATAAATCTTAAATTTCACCATGGAGTTTTATTTTTTAATTATCTTTGCCTTTCTGCTGCACTCAGCATGTAAAAATGTGTATTAGTCAATCCACCGTTTCTGTTATCTCTGAATTTAGCTTGGTGTTACCGTACATAGTTGCACAACAAGGGAAAGTAGGGATAGATCTTTTGCTTTGGGTTTTTGTATTTTGACAGATACTTACCAATTCTGTAAATTTGGATTCATGTTGCCATATTAAATCAGTGCTAAAAATTTGCTCTCCACGTAAGGCAAACAGGATCCTGAAAGTCTGCATACTGCTCACCTGGTGTGCTTACTCTTTATCACAAGATTAAATATGCTTCTGAGTCTGAAAAATAAGCTTACCAAAGTCAACATTTATGGCAGTAATATGGTAGAAAAGGCAAAATGTTTCCAAGGTCAGAAGTCAATGAAGCTGCTGAAACAGAAGTGCTCAGAACAAATTTGTGCCATGGTTTAAGCATATTGTGTTGATTCCTGGCACTGGCAGTTGGCTGCGGGAAAGAAGAGAGAGTAAGGGTAAAGAGGAGGGCCATGAATTCAGTCTCCAAACTGTTTTTATTTTGAAAAGCTTTTAATTTCAAAAAGTGTCTGAGAACTGAGATGAGAACACAATGAGAATAAAGAGTTAAATTTACCATAATTTAAACATAATTTTGAAGTATTTTTATTTTCCTTAAAAATGCCCCAAAACATATGAGTAATGAGAAGGGAAGAATTATGTCGGTGATAAAAGCATCACAAAGCAAACCAAGAATGTTAAATAAATGGACATTTATTTTGCTTTAAGTTTTACAAGCCTCCAAATTAATTTTTTTTATTTTTTTATTTTAATTTTTTCCACTGAGTTTTATTAAAACTCATCAGAGGTATTTTATGGGATTTTCTGTTTTAGCTGTACTCTATGTGACATTTAGTAGCCTTTTTCCTGTAATAATGTTCTCTGGGTTTTCCTCTGATTTGAGTGTTGTTCCGTCACCTGACATTGAGGTTTTACGGCTTTGCCTGTTTCAGAGTAAAGGTGATCAGATGTGGCTGTGCTGATCTGCAGAGTATCTGGTGTGTTACTGCAAAGCAGCAGAGACGAAATTCTGTTGCAGTCTTAATAGAAGTCAAAGCTTTCCATTAATAAAGTCTGTTTTCAGGACCTTACATGGTCTTAATAAAATATTTCAAATCTGTAGTAGAATTTATTATAATAATACCAGTGATGTAAGAAAATACCCTGGTTGTGTGCATTTGCTTTTAAAATCACTTGCTGTTACCTTTCCTCTAACCATAAAGTAGTCTGTTGAAACTGTAGCACTTGGAACAGTGGTATGCTGAAAAGCCTTCCTTCGGTGTCAGATGGCTGGGGCACAGGATTGCAATTAAGCACAAATGCAATCCATAGAGTTGATTTTGTCCTTCTGCCCTTTCTCATAAGCATAATACCTATCTTTTTGAAGAGAGAGTCATCTCTTTTCCTATGCTCATAGCTCATACTGATTGCAGTCAAGGTCCACTGGTGCTATTGCAATATAAATCACTGTTCAGCACTGTGGTAAATGTAAGTGCCTTTAAGCTTACAGTGTTTACTTCCTGCAGAGAAGACAGACTGTTAAGATGCTATTCCCAGAGCTGCTTTTTTTTTTTTTTTTTGGCCCTCTTTGTTGAAGTCTAAAGAGTCCCCCTAAAAAACAGGCAGGAGGAAGTGGTGTGATTTGACTGCTAGTCCACAGGATGCTGGTAACAATCTTTGCATTCATTTCACATGGGCCACTGAACAGCTCTCAGACCTCAACAGCTTCTAACTGTTACTTCAGCTGGGTTGGATTTGAACCAGTAACATAAAGGTGAACAGCCCTGTGGACCATTATCAATCCCCAGTCACACAGACTTCTTTTGCCTGTCGTCTCAAATTTGTGCTTCGTCAATGAATGTGGTTCTAGCACAAAGCATTCAGAACTTTTGATATGGACTACACAGACGTTGTAAAGCAGCTAGGGACACAAAGGGAGTTTCTCTTAATAATTCAGGCTGACTTTAATGCACCACATAAACTAGGGCTTTTTAGTGCTTAAAAGTCCCATTAGTTTCCCCCCGTACTCTCCTACATCTTACTTTACTTTCTAATATTTTGATGCTGATGTGAAATTTTATGAGATCTTCTGTAGCATTTTACTTTTGTTTCACTATTTTTTTCCTAATAAAGAATGGTAAAAACAATGGGAAGAAAAATTAAATTATATCGGCTGTGCTTTATTCATTCACATTATCTCTGTGTGTGTGTGCTCATGTGTGCATGTCCACATCCTTCTTATCTTTTCTTGGAATAAATTTCTGGAGTGTATTACAAACTCTATACAGCAGTCCTGAAAGGAAGGACCAACCTAGCTTTAGTGTCACTTCTAGTAACAGTGTAGGACCACATATATTCTCAATATGTAATTACTGCTATAATTTGGTAGCCACACTGATACTGTAATACTGTAACTGTCATAAAACCCAAATGGCATCTTTTGAAATCTGCATATTACCCTCTAAATGCTTATTTAATACAAATTATGGAAAAACAGTTAGTTATTTGTATTTTTCAAAGCCCCAGACAGTAGTTACTATTCAAAATCTCTGTAACAAAGGAAACCTCATCACAATCAACCAACCAACCAACCAACCAAAAAACCACTACCAATAAAAAAAAAAAAAATCAAACCTCTAGGTATTATTACTAAGGAGGTTTCAAGCTTACAGATCAACATCTTTTCCTGCTTCTTGGGAGGGTGTATTCTTTACACATTTAGGAGCACATTTAAGTGTTTAATTCAATCAGAGGATACTTTGTAGCTCTGCAGCATGGAAAGCCATGTAAAACCCTGGAAGCTGTGAAAATTGGCTCTGCACCCGGTTAGCTCATGCCTCAAAGAATTAGCTGAAATGAGAAGGCAATTAGGAAAACAACTTTTATGCAGCAGTAAGCTGTAGGCATTGAGTTAGCCAACCAGGAGTTGTGCAAGCTACAAAAATCAATTCTTTGGCTACTAACACACACACACAAAGAGACGTTGTAAATCTATCTGCTGTTCCCACATTGCTACTTAGAAGTCATATGTGATGGGGAAGAAACTAGTCTGTTTTTGGAAGGGAACTGTCTTTGTAACTGTCCATAAGGATAAGAAAATGGGCCTGGAGTTCAGGTGGTTATGAGTCATTAGACTGTGATCACCTATTAGCTGATTTTTAGCAAATACTCGCCCTCAGAGCACTATTCACATATTGTATTCTAGGTCAAGTCTGTCACTGTCAGCACTTGTTTTAACACTGCAATTCTGCTTTTTTAATATACATAAGGAGTGTATCATTTCTGCATAGTACTTAGATGATGAATCCATCTTCCACATCAAGCTCAAATACCAGCCTGCGTGGTGAAGCTCACTCTCTTTGCTGTCCAGACTGAGTGGATGTCAGCCAGGTCTGGCCCACCTCTCTTAGGGCTTTGCTAGCACAATCTTCCACTTGAGCTAATTAAACCCTGACTAAATCTGCTTTGTGTTTTGCCAGATTGGAGCATGGGCAAGAGCTAGGGTCTGTTACAGTCCTGGATGTGCACAGACAAGCCCAAAAGGAGCGCTAGGTGGCCAGACAAATTATTTTTGTAAAAAGAGGTTGGCAGCTCTTATTCTATAGCACCAAAATTCCATGAACTCCCACAGCTTCTATTTTATTGACAGGGGGTTCTGTTTTCCACCTCATTGTGCAGGGTCATGCTGAGCGCCTCACTCCACAGATTAGTGCCCTCTTTAGTCTCTGTGTTAGGAAATGTTCGACTGGGGAGGCTCTCTAGCTACTGCAGAGAGAGCAGGATGTGCCCTTGGATGTTTATAACACTCTTTTGAATTCCTCAGACAAAATGTAGAATATGCATACAAAGTATTGTTCTTTCAGGGTTATTCAGAGGAAATGTTGAGTACCTGCAGGAAAATGAATTTAAGCTGCAATCCTGTCATTGAATTCTGTCTCGGCACAATCAGGGTGCAGGATCCGGACCATAATCAGAATCTGTATTTGAACAGGGAGTTTAAAATCAGCTTTTTAAGAGGTCTGAAAATGTGTTTTTTCACTCCCCTGATCTGAATTTGGCAACAGCGTAATCCCTGGGGGCTGCCATTTCAGTGATAGTTCCAAGAGAAGACTTGGCCTAATGACCTGTATCAAAGCGAGAAGAACAGTGCTGCAGCCAGACACACAAAAAGCTGCTTCTGTCAGGAGACACTGATAACTGGGGGTGGTTTCTAGAGCCACTCAGATGTGGGATTTGCCATCAGCTCTGTGTATTATTCTGAGCATGTGGTTTGTGTTACTTGAATACAAGAAGCAACAAAAAAAGCACACTAAAAGTTCTAGAACTTGTGGAGAATTGTGAAAAGTCTAGTGCTGCAGCTTTGATTTCCTTCATCTTTCCTTTGATTTTCAGATTCCGTATTAAAACATGTTAATTGTAGGTAATTTAAAAAGAAATAATTGTCAGGGACTTAGCCTTTGGTTGTTAAAAAATAAAGTGAGCTTCATTTCTAGAATAGTTAGGGAAATATTTTCAGTGTTCAACCATCTAGATTTTTTGCTCTCTAGGCTCTAAGGCATTTTGGATTTTCCTCTTAAAGTGGTTCCCTGGATGGCCAATGACATATATTTCTCTAAACTGTAAGCTGTAGAGGAGAAAGGCAAATCCCTGTTATTTATACTAGTCTTGAATGAGATCGGAAGAAGTCAGAGAGGTCACCTAGGGAATTCCCTGAGCGTGGCAGTCAGTCTGAGTTACACATCTGTTGTGCTAACCTGGAGTACATTTACTTTTCACTTAAAGTGTTACACATAGTTCATAAATTCTGGTATGTCACCAGTTTTCTAGTGGCATTGATTATTCTCAGGCAAAGCATAGATGGCTATGGCCTTGTGATCATAGCAGTGGTGAAGAGTAAGTTAATTTTTTGTTAAAATATGTAGTTTCTATTGTTAGACATGTCTTGTTATTTTTATAGACCATTTGTCATACCTATGTTTTTACAGTGGATTGAGAAAGAGCAGAAACATTTTTAGCTTTCTAGTTTCCTAAATATCATTGTTTTAGTACAATACCTTGTTTTGTACAACACAAATCTGCCATATAGCAGTTATAATTTTATTCCAAAATACTAAGAAGAATTGGTACATGACATTTAATCAGTTCGAACACAAGTTTTTCCAGTAATTTTCTTCATACTTTGGTAGCTTGTCAGGTATTTATTGACAAACAAAAACTAATACTTTTTAATTTTTTAAAATGTTGCTTTCTCCATTTGAAGACCATCTCAAAAACTGAAGATAGCTGGTTATACATGAAGAAACTGTACCAAATTACAGAAAAATGTGTTATCTCCATTTTTTTATTAGTGCTTTGAGAACAGCTTGCAATCTGCAGTGCTGTAAGATGTGGTCTGGAATAGGTGACTGGATCACACTGTGTTCTTCATGAAAAGGACTACTGCTACGTTTTGCCCCACTTCCCTCCCAGCAATGTCTATAGGACAAAATCCCAGCCTTTCGTCCATCCATGTGATGTGACATTCCGGATGTAGTCCTGCTGCGTGCCTTGTGCTCAAGGATCACTGCTATGTATTCAAAAACAAAAGTAGGAATTAGCTTTTCATGTTGTGGTCTAAAGGAAGAGATTCATCCAGCAGGCCAAGCAGCATGTCATTTAATATTGATCAGCTTAGTATTGTATTTCACTTTTCTTTCTTAAAGATTATGAACTTCAGCCCCTTCCTTCGCTATGGTTAAAAGTAGTAGAAATTGGTTAGTTGTCAGTTTGCTTCTGCGTGCTCATGTCTTCCCTGGTCCTAAATCCCTCCATCAGATCCACAGTATGGATTTCAGATAAGCAGCTTAAATGATTGTATCGGAGAATGTGGATGTTTTCTGTTCTGGTCTGTGTTTGGCCCAGCTACCTGTGAAAGTTTGTTCTGTTTCCTGCCAAGTAGTGGGAAAACAAGGCCTGATAAACGAAAACTTCGTCCTTGAAGACAGCACTCTGTATAAACTGAAATTAATTGGTATCTTCCTATTGGCTGATGGCCCTCCAAGGGCACTTGAAGGAGAAAGTGAAGAGGGGGGAGATGAAGTAAACCCCCAGACTCATTTAGGGAAGACCCCTCCAGGTGTATCATGCAGGTGCAGGGGAATTCCAATGGACACACGCGTGCGCAGAAGGGACATCACTGACATAACGGGGGGAGGGACAGAGGCCTCTGGCTGGGCCGGTGCTGGCCACACCTGCCCAGGTAGACATAACCAGCTAAATTATACAAAAGGCAGACGGCACTTGTGGGAGTGCTCTCAAGCTTCACATGGAGGACAACGTTGCCTCAGCGGGGACGCCCGTTATCTTGTGAGCCTGCCGACACCCCAAGGATGCAGTTTCTGCCATGGGGAAATACTGGTCATTCTGGGGTCGGTAAGACAACCTCGTAAGTAACACCTGCATGAGTGGGAGGTTTTACTGAGGGCTTATTTCCTTTCCTCTTTCATGTCTCTCAGTTTCTCTGTTTGTTTGGCCACTTCCTAGTAATAAATATTGGGTTTTCTGAGCTTTCAGCAGTGTTTTGTTTTCCATTTCGGCATCCGTCCGAGCCCTCCGTGGAACAATGATGCATTTGCTGTAATGTGTCAGAGGGTATTCCCAGGATTCCTTCCTACCACTCTGTTTGCCACTGGACCTAAACCATTAGTACAAGGGCTAATGCATCTTCATAACTGGACATGTAGTTATAGGGGGGCAGGTTGATAACTGTTTCAGAATCCAAGTATTTTAGTTGAAAACCCTTTTATTGCTTTCTGTCCAGATTTCTCCACTCCTCTTTTATATACAGATTAATGGAAGTAGACTAACAAAGAGAAAGGGGAATCACCAACTGGGCTTGTTTGCCGTTTCATTGTTAAGTTACTTGCAATTTAAATAAAATGTAAGGCTGTGAAGTAGGCCTGTCTACTGAGACTACTATGAAGGAAACTAAAGTACCTTTCTTAATGCTGGTGACTTAATATACTACCTGCAGGAACTCAGGATATTGGAGTTATTGAATGCAATTTCCCTTATTCTATGCATAAGCGACTTGCTTAGAGTCTAATACTCTTATGAAAAAAATGTATATTACTATATGCAGTGATCAAAGTACTGTTGATGTACAGGAGGAATAAAAACAGAAAAGAAGATTTAATGGCTCATATTGGAAGATGGAAATGGCATGGAATAAATAAAGCACTAACCCTTAATGTGTGCCAGACACAAGGGTGGGCTTTTGCATTGGTCATTTGTAAAACTTCGTTTTGACTTTGCAAATCAACCCAAAGTTGTAGGAGTCATTATAAATGTCCAGATTAATTTGTAAACCACTATAGCAACCACTCTTGGACACCAGTTATCTTTGGGAATAACGCATTTACATGCCTTAAAAAAGGTTGTATTTTTTCTAGTAAATCAAAATATCTTCTTCACACTTTTATCGTGTGATAGTTTTGCATTCTTTAAAAATAGCAGAGACAACTGTGGTAGTTACTGTCACTTGACATGACATTTTTCATTCTTGTGTTAAACTGTAGTCTCTTTTACCTGTTAAAATCACTTTGTCTCATTGCAGTAACCTGCAGGGGTTAACTGGAGGAGTTAAGACTTGTATAGGCTTTACAGGCAAAATGGAGGGCAGGGGAGTGTTGCCACAGGATGTCACCTCTGCCCTGGCAGTGCCTGTGCCCAGCAGAGTGCCCATGAGGCCATTTTACCATGGGCATGCTGAGACCCAGGTGGTGCTCCCAAAACCAATGCCCTCCCTAACCTGGGCATAGGGAGGGCTGAGAAGAGGCAGAGACTGCTGGCAGTGGAAGCAGCTGCAAAGCGGCCAAAGCGGTGACCTTCATGTAGCTATTGCTGAGCGTTCACTGCCTGGAGCTGAACGACTCTTGTGCCCATTCCTTCCTTCCCTCCTGCACAGACTCTTCGCACCAGCTTTGCTCCATGCCTGTGCTTACTTTTTTTCTCTCTTCCTTGGTCTTCCTTTCATCTCTTTCAGTGCCCAATTTTTTTACCCTTTTTCCCATTTAGTTCATCTGTCCGTACTCAGCCATCCATAAATGGACCCAGATGGTGATTGCACTTAGGGCTCACCCCCTCAGCTGCCTTTTGTCTGCTCTCCCTCTCCAGACTCTCAGCTTTCCTGGCAAGTGGTGTGTGATGCTCTCCACTTGTGCAGTGCATGCACAGTAATGCCATCATCTGGACTGCTCCACTGGTCTATGCTAATTAATAAGACGATTAAGGGTGTATTATTTTCAAAGTTTCTATTAATTTGTTGTGAAACTATTTCAATATTATGGAGTATACTCTTACCCTTGAAATGAGTGTGAAGAAATACAAATGTTTTTTTTTAATTCACTGCCATTGTTCACTACTTTTAATAATGTCCCAGTCCCAGTCTGTCAATTCCATCTCCTCTCTGAATGAATGTACCTATTACTCCCCCAGTCTAATAGGAATATTAACAGGCTTCTCATAATATATTGCCCTTTCTGGGGCTATATGTTTCTTCACTGTAGTCTTCTTGAGATAAGAAGGGCAAAATTAAGCACAGTGTTCAAGTATGCAGTCTAGATCAATTAGCATTGCATATTTGCAGTCTGTTTTTGATGTTGCTCAATATCCTGTTTGAATTTTTCTTAGCTTTACTGTGTTGAGGGTAGATGTTTCTCTGAGAATATATCATTCTTATGATTTCCACTTAATCTGGGGCAGGATGAATATTTGAGCCAATAACTCCTAAAATATGAAAGGAATTGGTAAAATACACCTGGGTATTGGGAAGCAGCACAAGAAACAGCGGAGAATTCTAAAAAGGATTAAAGAATTCTGAGCAGATTCTTACCTGCAAGTGGGAATACACAAGTTGGCTTTAGAAAGTAAGCAAACACTGTAAAATATGTAGAGAAGCATCTGCGTTTCTAAAGAAAGGGAATTTTGGGATAGATGCTGAAAAAAATGACAGAATTGAGAGAAATCAGAAAAGACAGGTGTGTTTGGCCTGCTAGCCTTTTCTTCTTACTAGACTGTCTAATGTTCTTATGTTCATAACTTTTGCAATTCCCACTGTCACAACAACTCCCCTTCCAGAAAGGCTGGTCATCCCTATGGATCTTCCTTTAATGGACACTGTACTGGGGGTGACAGGGAATGCTGCAGCCAGCAAGCAGACCCTTGTTCCTTTTGCTCCTAAGACTATAGGCCTGACTTCCATAGTACAACTGGTTTCAGAGCTGTAAAACTGCCAATATCAACATGGTTGTCACAATGGCCTTTATAATATGTGACCAAGAAAGTAAATGGAACAGCAAACAAGAATGAACTGCTGGGGAGATGTTAGAGTGAATGTTTTCTGGGTCCGAAGCTTATATAAAATATATTCACTGCCTAGCCTTTACCATGCCATATATTTATCACCATTATTAGAGAAACTGTGTGAGGTGTGTGTGAGGCAGAAGTAAATTTGAATCTGAAAAATATTTCTTTTATCCAGTGTGCCAAACCTTCCTTTTTCCCTTAATTCCATTTCACTTGACAGCACTTTTAAGGCATTTTTTCCAGTGTATGTATATTATTTTTCCTGAACTTCTTATTTTCTCAGATTTTTTTAGTAGTTTAATACCTTTTTATTTGGTTTTATGCCTATGAACAAATGAATATTGTTGTAATTGTCATGGGGTTTGCTTTCTCTTGGTTTCAGTTGAATGCATTTGTCATTCCTCCTCTAACCTATAAATGGTGAGTTCTTTGGAGCAGGTATTTTTTTACTAAATATATGACATGCTTAAGACTTATAGTAATCCCTAGCATTATATATGCTTAGAGCAGTGGAATTCTCATCCCTAATAAAATTCATAGGAGGTGCAAGAACAGCAGCAATATAATAAATAAAACCTAGGAATGGTAGTATTCATTTCTCTCTTTTTCTTGTTCATGAAATACAGCTATGAAATCTGGCAAACTTTTTCACAGAATTACGTCTTCTGAGCTAAGTGGCTTCTGGTTTCCTAGGCAGGTCTTCATATAGTTGCAGCGGTGAGAACATGTATAACACATGTTGATTTTATCTTTAATGATGTGTTGTTCTGTATTATTTATTAATCCTTAGCATGAGATATGATTGTCAGGAAGCAGTGCTTTCATTTGTTTGTAACCTAAACATCTGGAGCAAGGCTCACCTTTAGCGAAGAGGGAGTCAGGGAGCCCCTGCTGGACAAATATAAAACAATGGAGCCTGATGGGGTGCACCCATCAGTGCTCAGGGAGCTGGCTGATATCATTTTGCAGCCTCTGTGGGTCACAATGACTGGGATAGGTTCCTGAAGACTGGAAGAAAGCCAGCGTCAGTCCTATCTGCAAGAAGGAAGATCAAAAAAACTGCAGTTCCTTCAGTTTTAAGTATCTTATTGGTTTGTGTTTGTTGCTTGTCTTTGCTTGCTGCTCTATCACCTGAGCACTTGCAGTAGCTGGGTAAGGTAAAATTTGTCACTGACTGCATTCCTGATGGAAAACTGAGGCACAAAAGAATTAAGATTCACTACTTTTGGCTTGTCAGTTTATACACAGATTTTTCACAGCACTTAGTGTTATGGGGAACTGGTTATATCCAAGACATTTTTTCTGTTGCCATTAGTAGTACTGTCTGATGGTGTTGTTTCTGCCAGTTTGGTTGTGTGCTGCCAGGCTTGGAGCCAGAGGTGAGGAACACAGCTGGCATCACCTCCTCGATGTCTGGTTGGAATGACCTGATTGCCATGACACGAGGGCTCTGTGGTAGAGGCAGAGACAGCTGCAGAGTCTTCAGGCAGGGTTTGGCTGCCTTAACCTTTCTGTTGTGCCTCATTCTGCTCTAGTTCTGATATACCTAGAGGACAATAACCCACTGTTGCCATCAGTTGCTTCATATGCTTGCATGGTAGTAATTAGTGCAGTGGAACAAATGATTCCAGCTTGGCAGATAACCAGTCTTGGCAATGTGAAGCCATATGATCAAATTCTAGGGATTTTTGTTTGCACAGAAAATCAGAAAGTATTTAACTACAAAAAAAAAAAAAAAAACTTTAGAAGAATGATCTTAGCTCTTTCATTTTCCAGTCTTTGTGAATTTGAATTTTCAAACTTAGTGAAAACTTAGTTTTTCCATTCTGGTCATGGAAAAATCAAACCTATTTCTTAAGAAAGTAAGAACAGTAATCAAAAAATCTCCATTCTTTAGAAACTGTAACTATATCTTTTCATATTCTTTGTAAACCTTACAATAGTAGATTAGTACTTACTGCATTAGTACATTACCTATACTTACATAGTACATTAGAATGTAAGCATGCCAGTGTTGTCCCTGTTCCTTAATTTATAGTTCCTCTTCAAGCAAATGTGAGTGTTATCTATAATAATGTTTACTTTAGTGATAAATTATGACATATGGAGAAGATCTCAAAACAGCATACCAAAGCCAACATGAAATCATTAATTGCTTGCCACTTCCACTGGAAACTTACTTATTTATATCAAAGAAAGATCAGACCTTGTTCAACCTCAAACCTATTTTTTTCAGGGATAAGAAAAGTTTACCTTGTTTAAATTACCAGCTACTCACAACTTGCTCTTACATTATGCCATCCATATTTTTCAGAGGTTTATATGTTGGTTATATTACTGACCAGAGTAAAACAATTGCACAGAATTATAAAGCACATTGATTCCAGAGTGTTTCAGCTCTTGTTTGTTGAAGCAACACACTTCAAGGAGTGCTATGTCTATATGTATACATATAAATCTCAGAAAGTGGGGAAAATTGTTTGATGAGAATTGGTGTTTTTTAGCTCTAAAGTCTGTTATTGCAGTTCTTTCCGCTTCTGTCTCTCTCTCCTGACTTTTTTATTTATCCAGTATCAATGGTTAAAAAGAAGCAAAGAGTGAATACTACACTTCAGTGTGGGGCTGTCAAATCTACCTGAGGAACAGAGAGGTGAAGAAATAGGTTAGATGGGTAGGAGCTCCTGCAGCCTTTAAGTATCTACTGGGTTTGGGAGAAGCACAGTGGGTGTGGTGAGTCAGTATGGGATAGCCCTGAGGAGTCTGTATAGTGCTCTGTGAAGCCACGTTGTGTTCATGTGGATTGTAGTGGAAGGAGCCAAGGCAGGCAGAGAGAGGGAGAAATTACCTCTGAGATTTCATATGTATATATATATATATGTTTGTGTGTGTTTTTTTTACCAAAGCAACCCTTAGGAACAGGTGAGGTCTGTGGAGTAGCACTGGAAGAGGGAAACACAAAGCACCCTGAAAGACTGGATGTTTTCTGGAATCAACAAATAGAAGCTGATAAGACAGCAGAATTTCTTCATGCTTGGAGAGTCAAATAATTTAGTTGGTTGAGTTTATATAAGAAGCCTTAACTGTGTGTAATTGTGTATATGTGCCTGTGAGGGAGAGTGAAAGGAAGGTCGTTTGGGGTGGGGTTCTGTGTGAGGAATAGAGTATGTCATTCCCACTTCTGTTATGTTTATTTGGGTCATTGTAAACTTGCCATATCATGGTAGCAGCGGGGCTTCTGCAACTGAAAAGGAGCCAGGTATTTCAAACAATATGAATGGAAAGCCAAACAAACCATCAAAGCATAAAAATATACAAAATCAGAATGAGAGCATCACAACTACATACCAGTAGCAATGAGAAGAAAACCTCAGGAAGCCTGAATTAGCAACATGTAACTTGTGCATGTAAACAATGGGAGAGATACTTTACATAAAAGGCAGTTTTTAAAATGTATCAATGACAATAAATGACAATAGGTGACACACTAGCAACAGTAAAGCTGTAAGACTAATTCTCATTCCACTATATCTCTTCAGCTTTGATTTTGTCTTAACATTATGGAAAGGGTTTTATTTAAATTTTGATTTTTATTTTTCCTATCGGAAAGTGTAATTCTGCTAACCGATGGAGCTACCCCTCTGAGTTGGTATAATAGAGTGGGGAATTGTCTCTTGTGAAACAGGGGTTTTTTTCCAGAGAGGAAACATCAAAGATACTCAAAAGTTCAGGCTCAACATAAGGCTACCTACTGCGCATCCTGGGACTATGAGGTATTTACTTTCTGATATGTGTGTGGGAATGCCAGACAAACAGGTGCTGCTCACTCTTACATGATCTGAGCAGATTATATGACAGGCAATAAGTAAGGCAAATGGGCTGTTGGGTGCACATTCATTCATAAGCAGACTGTAATACTGGATTATACCATGCTGCTAATGACCAAAGCTAGTCTCTATGAATGAAATGGGAGGAAAAAAAGGTTTAAAAAAGAATAAACCAAAAAATCAGAGTACGGCAGATTCTGTTTTCAGTGAGCAAATGTAAAATGGGTCTAACCCCACTTAAGTCACTTTTAAAATAAGCTGATTGCCACATCTTCCATATGCCTTCTCACTCCCCAAAATATACACCCAACAGGTAGGGTGATTCTCTGATTTCTAGGAATTTGCTGTAAATCTTTGGCTTTAATAAGGTGAGTCATGGTGATGTCAGAAGAAAAGGGGTTTCAATGTCTATGTCTATACCAAGTAAATAAAAAGCACCCTGGCTCCCTGTCTGGTCCTGAGGGCAAGTGACAGAGCATGGCTTACATCCATATGGTTAAAGTTTCTCTTCTCTGAAACATGTCAGCCTTGCCTGTATTGCATATTGGGAACCATACCAGGCTTTCCTTACTCTCCAAAAACCATGCCCAGGTGTTGCCTGAAAGAGTGATAGTTCCCCTGACTCAAATCAGTGCCAAAGTGTGCACTGGCAATCAAATACTGTGGAGAGTTGCATGCCATAGTGCCCTGGCCCTGTTCAGTTTACCAGACCACATCTGCAAAAGAAGCTTCTGGCACAATTAAAGTGATAGGAACTGTAACTCTGGCTTGGCTACCAATTAGCTGGATCTTTATAGGAACAACCATAGAGTGAAGGGAGTTGATGATAATCCTTTCAGTCTGAATATCATAGTAATAATGTTGGTGTTCTGGAATAAATACTTATACATCAAACACTGTAATATTCAACTATGCCATATCTCTATACTCTATTAGAAAAGTACACATTCAGTTGCAGTTTCATATCTTTATTATCCTCATTTCCTCACTTCCCATGGCCAGTTCTCTTCCACAGAATTGCAACTACTGTTTATTAGTCAGTATTTCCTATGGATGTATGAAGTAAGTTTAACCAGTGTCTCCAGCAAAAGAAAAACAATGACTGTCCCTTTTTAATTTTTTTAGTCTTTCCTTGCTTCCAAGACAGACATCTCTGGGCTTACATTGCAAACATACATAAGAAGGACTTTTCAACTGCTCTCATCCTTATTCCAAAGCTATGAGACAGTAGGCAGCTCTTGCTAAGTAGAAGCTTTCCACTTAAGCAGTCCATTCCATGTAATAAAGTTGTGATTCAATACATTCTTCATCAGAAAAAGAAGACAGGTGGACTATGGAACCTCATGGTTCAGAAGAAAATTTTCCAGCCTGAATATCCCATACCTTTACTTTGCCTCTGAGAATGCATATATTTTAGTGTTGCAAGGCATCTTTATGTTCAGCCTACACTACTGCAACAATCACATGTAGACAACTTGCAGGTAAAAAAATAAATCAGAGTCTGTGGGACGCCTGCAGTGCTTTCTAACATTATGCCAGGAAACAAAGGTATGTCCAAAGCAGAACCTGTAAAACATGCTTTTTTTGTTCTGATTTTTCTTTTGGAAGCTAAGTGGAAAATGCATTGAGTTGTATTGAGGTAGGGGCAGGGAGGGGATGCAACCTGATTATTACATCTTCTCTTCTTTTTTTAAACTCTTAATAAGTATGATAATTACTTATTCTGATTCCTCATGTGCTGTGGTGAGGGCAAATCTGTTTGGATGCTGATGCCAATGAAGCCTCTATTTGTGTGTCGTGTATCACAGCCACAGCAATGTGGAATTGAAGGCTTATCCACCACTGGTGCTAGGAAGGAAGCTTTATATAGCATATAAGGCTTTTGCAAGCTACCTGAGAAAATGAGCACATAGTTTTAGAGTTTGGGAAGAACAAAGATAATCTCCTTTGGAAATGATTTGTTAGAGTCTATTGCTACTAACAGAAAGCTTATGGGAAAACTTAAAACACACAAGACTGATACCCTGTAGATACAGAGTAAGAAAATTTAGTGTTAATATTCTTTTCACTATGAGTTTTTTAAGTTAAGCTTTGAAAATAATTTTTCTGTGAAAGGGGCGCCCTTGTAGGATCTTAACTTGACCTGTTTGGATTCAAATCTCTGTGACTTAGTAAGAGGAAAATGGTCCTAAATAATAAGCAAAAAATCCTTAGGGCCTTCTCTTTCCTCTGGTTATCTACTCTGAGCATTCTTAGTAGAAATTAGTGACATTAGTGATTAATAACTGACAATCTACTTAGAACAATGCTTTAAAACCTGCCATATTAGTTTCAGGCTTGAAATTCTTAAAAAAGAAAGATTTCTGAAGTAATGTGTTCCAGATCAAATGCCTGCCTTTCATAGGACAGAAGGAGCTTTGCTGAACATTGAAAGATGCAGGAAGGACTCTTAATCAATGTTATAATATTTCTTCTGATCGTGGAAATGGTCCCTGAATGCCTTTATAAGAGGAATCAGGAATAACTGGATAATTTTGTTAAAAATACCTTTTTAATAGTTGCAGTAGTAGATGTATTTAATGAACTCTGTTTTAGTTCTAAATACATTTCTGCTAATGTTTGTTTAATATTACCTACAAAATGGATTTGTGCTGTTCTTTCTCTCCCTAATAAAGTTATTTTAAAGTTTAAATGGGAGTAGTTACACCATTCATGTTTAGGTTTACTTTGAAAATCTGTTGCGTATTTGGCCATTTGGATGACTCCTTCAAGAAATTAGAGACTGCTCTTTGAGACTGCATTCACTGTCAGTGGAGATCCATAACCTTGATTATTTTTTACCTCACAGCTTCCTAGCTTTACTGTGGTCTTCAGGCACATTATTTGCCTGTAAAAGCTGTAAGCTTTTTAATTGCATGACCAAAAGATATTAAAATATTAAAAGCAAAGAAAGAGTATTCTTAAAAACTTCCCATTGTCTGTCAGTCAAATTTTTTACAGTTTCTCATTTTTAAGAGGCAAGCAGAATGTACATGTCCATTAAAATTATAAAACAATTGTTTCCCAAAGTTTGATCATTCTTAATTTCTGCCGGTCCTGTGATGTGGTTACTGAATTATGTGATCTGGAGAGAGTGAAGGAAACAAATTACTGCTAGTTTCCAAGACAATGGGGAGATGAGGAATTCTTGCATGGAAGAACACCCTTTTTACATACACTGTTCTCCCATCTCATGAGAGATATCTTCCTGTGTGACTATTCATGGAAATATTTTTAAAATGTTTTCCTTATGGTATTTGATGGCGGAAGATGAGTGGGAAAGAGAGAAGCCACAAAAATCTTACTTTTAAATAAGAAATGCAGATGGAAATAATTGAGTGGAGAGAGGTATTGCTTAACTCTTTTTTTAGTTCTTTCCTTTTCTGTACATTTGATTCACTGACTTTCTTTACTGATAATTCCTTCTAGCTTTTTGTTGCTTATGATAGCCATTACCCTCTCCTACTCTTCTAGCAGCAACTTCCAGTAAGAATATACATACAATTTCCTTGGATGTAGCCAAGAATATACCTGCATGAACAGCATGGCTCGTTTAAAATTGTCTACAATTCATTGTAACTTCAAGTCAGATGAGGAGAATTTATCCCTATGGAAAAAACATTTTCCTGAGCCTCTTTCCCATAAATTTTGGCCCATTTTTAAAAAGATCTGAACAGCTGCAATAGTCATCATCTTTGACTGATTTACAAAAACCCAACAACTGTAACTGGTAGCTTTTGAATTCTTCATTTACTTACAAGATGGGAGCTAAGCTGTCTTGAAAATCTGGAATCAAGCTTTTATAAAAAATTAATTCCAAATTGCAATTGTTTAAGGATCTCTAGTTTCTGACTTCAAGGGTTATCTGTTAGTGTTAGAGACTGACATCTGTATTGGAGAACAAAAAGCTGGGAATGGCCTTATATGAAGAGGAATTTCCACTGAATAAATCAGAACTAATATCAATTGCTTTTCCAGTCACAAGAACAGTATTTCCTCAAAACAGCTTTTCTTTTAAACAGGACTTCACTTTACTACTCCCCCACACCAAAAGAAGCATTTGAAATGTTTCCAGAAAGAACAGGTGTATGCTAAACTCTTCATACCATCGCTTTCAGCATGTAAACTGTGTTCTCTCAATGAGGCTAATCACGTGATACCAGGCACAATAGTGATACTGGGACGCACTTGGGCTGGCAAACCTGAATAGAAATCAGACAGATCACTTGACTGGGACTTGTTCCAATTTTATTTGGATGAAAATCAACTTTCTCAGAAGCATTCCCCTTCGTTCTCTATCTATCCCCTCCAATCCTATTCTCTCTGAAAAAAAAAAAAAAAGAGAGTAATAATTGAATCACTTATTTAATTACATTTTTAGGCATCCAAAAGAGATTTTTTGTAACCTACTTTTTTTTTTTTCCTTTTCATTTTCTTTTGAACTACCTCACTGGTGGTACTTGTAATAGAAGTGCTGCTGTAATAGAAGTCCATGCAGGACTGATTTTTGTCATCTGTTTTTACACATGAGACCAAGTTTGTAGGCTTCAAGACTTCTGATATCTTAAAACTGAGATATTCTGCTCTGTGTGAACTCAAGGATACTATGCTGGTAGCGTCAGTCTAGATGTTGGCCATACTGCCCTGAGCCCTAAAGGTACTGGTTCATCTGCTGTTGCCAACTTTATGCCTTCCAGAGAGATGTCTGCATCTGTATGTTGCAGTATCCATGTAATTGGAAGCAGTCAGCAATCCAGGATGAAAGCTGCAATATAAATCTAAATTATTTTATTATTATTCAGCAAACTAACCCAATTATAAAATACAGGGGGTTGCATTTGCAAAATATAATATGGAAGAGAGGCTTTTAAAACCCATTTCCAGTCCATATACTTCCTTAATGGGATTGTATATTTAGACCTAACAGACAACTTTAAGAATTACCTTATAGTACTGGTGCATGAGACAAATATAAAATATGGCATGAAAGTTGACTTATGATATATGAAGCCTAGTGAGCTTGGAAAAGAGGTGTCCACGGACCTACCTTCCCACCCCCTACCCCAAATACTGCAGCTTTGACATCTTCTGCTGTCTTGAAAGTAGTTCAAGAATAAGAGAACATCAAAAGTTGAAAGAGGCTAATAACCCAAACCTACAACAAAGCCTGCAATAAGAAACGGAGGTGCAAACTTTATCTGTTTGTGTAATGAAGTTTTAGACAACAAGGAGGAAAAGAGCAAAATACACTTATTCTTGTGACAGCCTGAAGATGTTACTCAGGCAATGCTGTAATGCTGGTAACAGCAGCTTATGTTGTGGAAAATACTTTTTCATCCTCATGCTTCCTGACTTCTCTCTGTAGTAATTTGCCATTAACCAGTCCTAAATAGGGAGTAAACAAATTCAGCTGTCAACACATACAGGTTCTGATTGCCAGTGTCTTCAGGAGGTTTTGACAATTTTGAATTATCAGAGGAAAAGAAGCTTTGCTTTATAAGCTGATAAAAAACACCCCCTGTGCCCACAACAACCTCTGCACCCTTCTGTGGTGACTGAGTGTGGTATGGGGACCTTTTAGTCAGATGTCCCTACCCTTTGCAACAATTAGTTCCCGGTGCTAACTGTAGACTGGTCACCCTGAAGCTGATGACCCTGGCCTCTTGAACACTGTCAGCACTGTGTTGAAGCATGGACTGCATCAGGACTAGAATCTAATAAATTTTTAAATAAAATTAAAAAAAAATACAAACAGAAAACAGGCATCATTCAGAAGCACTGCTATAAGAATGGTGGCTGTACCTACTGACTTGTAACAATAATGTGCTGATTGTGTGTTTAAGTCACCAGATAGGTCTGAATCTAATAAGAGGCAAGGATGAATGACAGATAACTGTGTTCCAAGAAGATGTAAAACCTTGAGAATAACCTGTCTCTTTTGGGGTGCACCTCCATGCCTTAGCATCTTGTCATATTGGAGTTCCCAGTCTAGAATTAGGGGATGTGGATCACATTTGAGTGGACAGACTTGTTGTTCATGTGCTTCAACCTCTCATGAATATGGAGTGGTAATGGACGTGTTGCACTGCTCTGTTCAGGATGTTCTGTGCAAATCCAGATGTGTAGGTAAGCCTGAATGTTGTTTAGCAAATCACAGAAAGAAGTGTGCTTGATGGGGATTGATTCCTCAGCCTTACCTGGCAGCTGGTGTAGGAGGGATAAAATCATAAGATGGTGAAGGGCCTGGAGGGGAAGCCGTATGAAGAGTGGCTGAGGTCACTTGGTCTGTTCAGCCTGCAGAAGAGGAGACTGAGGGGAGACCTCATTGCAGTCTACAGCTTCCTCAGGAGGGGAAGAGCAGGGTCAGACACTGATCTCTTCTCTCTGGTGACCAGTGACAGGACTCGAGGGAATGGCCCGAGTTGTGTCAGGGGAGGTTTAGGTTGGATGTTAGAAAAAGATACCAGAGGGTGGTTGGGCACTGGAACAGGTTCCCCAGGGAAGTGATCACAGTACCAAGCCTGACAGAGTTCAAGAAGCATTTGGGCAATACTCTCAGGCTCTTGGTGTGACTCTTGGGGATGGTACTGTGCAGGGCTAAGGGTTGGACTCAATGATCCTTGTGGGTCCCTTCCAACTCTGCATAGTCTATGGTTCTGTGGTTCTGTGATTGCTGACTTCTCAGTGTTCATGCAGGAGGAAGAGACATCTTCCTTGTGCATGTTTAGGTTTATATGGGCCTAAGATAGTATGATATGGGCAAATCACTGCATCCCACAGCGGAAAGACCCAAACTGGCCTGTAGCTGCCAGGATCTTGAGGCAAAGCATAAGACTTGTTTGAGCATGAGCAAGTACTAGAAGTAGAAAATGATGTGATTGGCGCAACACTCCAGTGAGTAAGTCTTGCTGAGTGGCCATCCCAGCGCAGGGATAAAGCTTCCCCACCACAGCTGATATGTTGGGAGGGTGCTGTGCACCTATTGTTTACCAGATGTAGGCATTACTAGCAGAGGGTGTGCCAAGTTCAATGTACAAGGGAGTAGCAAAAGGCATGCTGTACTGGTTTTGGCTGGAATGGGGTCAATTTTCTTCGTAACAGCTTGTATGGAGCTATATTTTGGGTTTGTGACCAAAATAGTGCTGTTAACGCACTGGTGTTTTCTCTGTAGCTGAGCAATGCTTGCACAGCATCACGACCTTCTCTGTTTCTCATGCTGCGTCACCAGCGAGTAAGCTGGGAGAGCACTAGGAGTTGGGAGGGGACACAGCGAGTACAGCTGATTAAAAGATATCCCAGACCATATGGTGTCATGCTCAGCAATGAAATTTGAGAGGGAAGTTTGCTGGGGTTGCTGTTGCTTTGGGGGCTGGCTGCTCATTGGTCTGGTGGTGAGCAGTGTGGTTTCTTTGCATCACCTGTTTTTTGTTTGTTTGTTTGCTTGTTTATTTATTTTTAATTTATTTGTTACATTCTCTTTATCTCAACCTACAAGTTCTCTAACTTTTGCCCTTCCAATTCTCTCCCCCATCCCTCTGGGAGAAGTGAGCAAGGGCTGTGTGGTGCTTATCTGCTTACCAAGGTTAACCCACAACAGATGCCTAGTGTAGTCTGTACAGCATTATATATTTAAACATCAAGAGACTACTACAGAAATTTCTAAGGCATGTTTCTCTATATTTCTAAAGCATGTTTCCATATGTACTCTTCTTAAGAAGAACACCTACTCCCTAAGGAGATAGCTAATGTTTACGTATGTAAGTGCAAACACTGTGTACTCAAAATATTGGGAGTTAAGAGTCACTGTAGCCATGTATATTAGTCTGTAATTAATCCATGCTGCCAGACTGTTAATTTTTCATGGTTGGGAAGAGACTTTTCTGAGCAGTATAACTTCATAATTGTGGATATTTGAATTTTGTCTTCCTTTATATCTTATTGCTTTTCCTGTCATGGAAAAAGGAGGTAATAGGTATAATTTTTGTGTGATAGTTGTATGTTTTCTGAAGGAGTAAAGTAAGAATAGATAGTAAAATAGAAATACAGGTATAACCACTTATAAATTTGTTTGCGTTTTCATTTGAATCCTCTAGGAGCATCATTACTTGTATTCTTCAGAACAAGCTGAAAGATTTCAGAATTTTAATTTCAGTTTATTACAAAAAAAAATTAAACCTTGGCTTTCAATATTTACCTATATCCTCTGAAAACTCTGTTACTAACTCTGAAGTGCTCCTTTGTTACAAAAGAACAAGAAATTTCCCAGATTTTTTAAATTAGAGACTCAGATTAGGAGTATGAGCTGAAAAAAGTCTAGTCAGGCCATCCAGCATGTTCCTGAACCTGCCAGGACAGGGAAAAAAAGTCTGAATTTATACTGCACTTGATCTGGGGCTGCAGCCAGCCTATTACAGTTTTGAATAGCTTTGAATAGTTTTAAACGATGTCTGAGACCAAACTGTAGTCCCACGTCAGAGAGACATGAATAAGATCCTGCTTTCTCAGCTGAATGTTGCATATTTTTATTAAAGAGGAAAAAGTACAGCTTGATGAAAAAAAGTATAATTATTACTCCTCAAAATGTCAAGACTATGTATGCCCTGACTGAGATTGGTGTCCTATTGTGCCTTTTGGCCACAGAGCTGAAAAATGCTACCTGCACAAATATATTGCTATCTGAAGAATAGGATAGGAGGAAAAGGAAGTTTTATTATTATTCCCTTGCTACGAAGACAGATGAAATGAGGAATCCTGTGTCATACTGAAAGTTTACATACAGCCTGAGATTGGTACTTGGGGGTCCCAGGTCTGCCTGCTGTCCTCACCACCACACAGCTCTGTCTCTGCTGGGGGACAGTGAGTGGTGACTGCAGCTTCCCCCCCACCATGTCACTTAAGAGGCATGGCAATTTTGAACAGATGTGAAACATGGCCCTCAGTAGGAAAGAGTAAGGTCTTCTATGTCTTACTTTATATTGTATGTATTTCTAGTGCACCTGTTGCTTTAGCTTGGTGACCGCTGTTGAGCAGTAAAATGAATTCATGCATTTGTTGTTGAATATGGTTGACTTTTCAGAAGTGTGAGGTTGTTAAATGAATATTGAGCTGCTAAGAGAGACACTGTGTATTTTCATCTCTGAGATCCAACCATGGGTAGCAGAAACTAAATTTTCTCTTCCAAAAGTGCTTACAAAGGTAACTCTAAAGTATTAACCAGGTGTGACTGAAGCATTACTGACTGAATTTTGGGGAGCTTCCAACAGTAGTCCAGTAAGCAGGTCCTGTTGTATTTAGCTCGGTTCAAATAGGCATAGTTTACATTCCAGTAGTGTTAGCTATTTCAAAGCTGATTAGTGTTCATGAGAAAAATGTGCCATGCTGTGGAGTTCATGACAATCTACTGTAAGAGGCATTTCCCTGTAAGGTCCAAGGAGGCAAATTGAATCTAGTCCAAGAGCCTAGAAGTTGGAGTGACATGGAGGAGGTGGCCTGATGGTCCTGGGCAGGGAAAACCTGAATATCATTTAAATATCTGTATAATTTTCTATGAATTTTAGTCTTGTTGCCCCAAGATAGCTGAACTCTTAGCCTCTCTGTGTCCCTGAGTGCACCAAATGTGTTGAGACAGTCATATACTCTCTGCCCTTATTTTATATCAACCTATTTTGCATTAAACTAATATATTAATCTACTACATATCACAGTTACTAAAGAAACAGCGCATTAATCACAAGCCAGGCAAGGGTGGCAGAGAATGGCTGCCTCTTTGGCACTGACTGCCCTCAATGTGCCAGCCCGCTGTTCAAGTTAAACAAACAGCCCAGTGTCAACCATGAGTCTTAAGTGGTGATCAGGGGACAATTCCAAACCCACCAGAGCCATCTTGTAGCTTACAGGTGGAGCTGAGGTGTTCTGCTGCTCCTCACTAAAACAAAGCATGTTTTATGACGTTGTATGATGTTTTTATTAAATTTGATTTTGAGACCTTGCTTCTCAGTTTTTAATTTTTTTTAATGGTATTTTTTTAGAAAACCAGGTCATGTCAGTGTTGAAACTAACTCAGGTTGGGGCGTTTTTTGGCTTAGGAAACTTTCATAAAATGATGGAAAAAACACTAAGAGACCACATATGGATCTCACATAATTTCTGTATTTGACTTCCCAAATATTGTTTTACGTTTAACAATGATTAAGGTAGATTGAAGCTGAATTACTTTCTCAAATCAGTCGGACATTCTTCAAGAATTTAGCATGCTGTTGACATAATTTTGGAAAGACTGCCTTACATTGCCTATGGAAATTTTCTTGAGCAAACCTGGATTGATTCTCTAGTGCTGTCACTCAACACCTGAAGACCCATGTGTCCAGGATAAAAGCTGGAAAACCATTTTATTGCTATTTGTGAAAAAACGGGTTTTATGTTGATGCAAGAAGGTGACTAATGAGCTCCTGAGTTTGGGTCTGAAAGCATTTTGCCAAGATGTAGGTACAAAGAAGTAAAAATAAAATGACAATGGTAGATTTCTGTGTTGGCTCTGTACCAACAGTAATTTCAGCCATGGTAAGCAACCATTTGAACCAGAGGAATCTTGTTACTAGCAAAAACGCTTCAGGTTTGAAGGCATAGGAATAGAACCTAATCTTTGATAAGCTTAGAAATTAGCCTCTGCTATTACATTAACAGGCCGTATCTTAGGAGCAAACATCTTCCTTCATGGTTCTCATTTGTACACTATTGGTAAGATGGTTCAGCTGTACTGTATTTATCCCCAAGAAAATTGTATTGTGTCTGCAATGTGTTCAGATGTGCTTGGATATCAGATAAATAAAATTCTGCATTTGTGACATAAGAGCTCAATATAATAACACACCAAGTCAGTATGATCTACTGTATTGTAATTGCTTTGTTTTCTGTATTCTTTGGGTTAGAATCATCGAATCATAGAATCAGCCAGGTTGGAAAAGACCTCTGAGATCATCAAGTCCAACCGGTGATCCAACACCACTGTAGTTATTAGACCATGGCAGTAAGTGCCACATTCAGTCTCATCTTAAAAAACCTGCAGGGATGGTGAATCCACCACCTCCCTGGGCAGTCCATTCCAATGCCTGATTACCCTCTCTGTAAAGAACTTCTTTCTAATATCCAACCTAAACCTCCCCTGGCAGAGCTTAAGATCGTGCCCTCTTGTCTTACTGTTGGTTGCCTGGGAGAAAAGACTGACCCCCACCTGGCTACAGCCTCCTCTCAGGTGGTTGTAGAGAGTGATGAGGTCTCCCCTGAGC